>PVIJ01008904.1:0-70637 GCA_004024925.1 Scalopus aquaticus
GAAGGAGAGGAGGGGAGGAGGGGGAGGGAGGGGAGGCAGGAGGGGAGTGGAGGAGGCAGGCTCCTCAGGTACACCCTAGACCTTCCTGGAGACTCCCTGCTCCCTGCCCATTCTTCTATTTTTATTTTTTTAAATAAATATTTATTTATTCTTATTTGTATCGTTTACACTGTAGTGGATTCCCGTGGGTTGCCCACCACCGATTCCCCGGGAACCATCGTGGCCGCTCTTGTGCTCCCCTCCCTGTTCTGAACCCTCGTCCTCCCCCTCCCTCTCTGAAGCTCTCTCCTTTGGTTTCTTCTGTTTTTCTTGAGTTAAAAGAAAGCAAAGGCGGCCTGGGAGCCAGTGTCTCCTTAATATTTACTTTCTCTTGGAAGAGAAGCCAAGAGGCATTGCACGTCAGAGACATCCTTCAGCCTTTGGGACGTAATTTTGATAAATTTTATTCCTCTTTTTTTCACGTTCACGGAAATGTCACCTCTGTCTTTTAATCTCCAGCGCAAACCTAACATTTTCGCTGTCTGCTTCCCGGGCTCGCACACCAGCCTTTAAATTCCATTCAGCGCCCACGAAGAGCGGGCAGGCCGGGCCGGACTCCAGGTCTGTGGGCCTCGCGCTCTCCAGCGTCCCCCCAGGCTGGGTCTCCAGCAGGGCTTGAGCGAACGCGGCTGCGGACGCCAGGGCGTCTTCAGGATCTGGGGTCACGGGCGGCCCCCAGGCACCCACAGAAACGGTGAGGCCGGCAGAGGGGCTGTGTGAGGCCATTCTAATTCGAGGCAGTCTGTTCCTCATCTTTGCTGAAGCTTCCTGAACAAAAACCGCACGACGTTTAAAGTGCCGACTCGATGCCCCAACCACACGGACGCCGTAATCACCCCGTTGTCAAGCGACGCGTCGTTCACCTCAAGTGGCCCCCATTTTCTTTTGGGTGGAGAGAACACATGTGTGCTACTCTCAGCAAATTTCAGGGTGCAGTAAAGGGCTGCAAACAGCACGCTGACCCCCAGAAACCAGACCCCCTGCCCAGCTCCCCTCTCCTGCCCACTCTCAGCCAGCACCCCACTCTCAGCTCCCCCCCTCCGGTGTGGGAAGCCCATGAACCCCCTTACCAGTGGAGTTTAGGGTTTAGGCGGTGGGGAGAGCATCTCAGGGAGTGGGCAGAGTCTGGGGGACAGCACCCACAGGGGGCCCCCGAGGGGCATTTCACAGACTGGTAGAAGGAGGGGGAAAGGGCAGACCCCACTGCTGGCGAGAGCGGCCTTCATGTCGAGGACAGAGGCACAGACTTGCTTCCCTTGACTCATAAATGTCAAAGGGGACCCGAACCAGGCAAAGGCAGAAAGGACCCTCAGAACTCCAAGGTCCTGGCGGAGAAGACGCGCCTTCCTGGGGCCGAGGAGCTCCTTCTTGTCCCCCTTGGGAAACCTTTTCTGCTCACTATAGAGGTTTTTTAAAAAGATTTGTTTTTTGTCTTTATGCATACAAGAGCTGGGGTGTAGACCAGAGATGCAGGGAGATGGGAGGACTCCCCAGAGACAGAGTGGGGAGCAGAACAGGTGGATCCACTGAAATCCACTGCTGAGGGGAGCAGCGGGGAGACAGGAGAGGTCTGCTGCGCCCTGTGGGAAGCTCCCTGGCCGGGGATCGAACTCGTGCTGCAGTGGCTGTGATAGCTTCATAGCGCAGAGACTCAACCCCTGTGACATGGAGAGGCTCGTAGAGATATTTTTACTTAAGCAACAACAGTCGTCTGCCCAGCAGGTCTGTCACATTTTCATTCACAGTAGCCGGTTCCTTTTCCTCCCCCTCTCTGGCTTCCTGCTGCTCAGCGGTGCAGGGAGCAAATCTGGGGACACGCAAGGCGCAGGCGACCCCCACCAGAGGGCATCGCGTGGCGACGGTCTCACGGGCCTGCTCTCCATCCCCATCAATTAATTCCACCACAGCCTCCTCGCTGCCCTTTCTGAGGCTGAGGGCGGCTGAGACAGACGGCCGCAGAGCCCTCGATGAGAGAGGAAGCGGAGGCGGCCTGACGCGCTGTTATCATTTATAACCCATGATTATGAGATTAGATATTTTAATTATGCAACTGTACATGTTTTTTTGGCGGACTCGTTGTGATCCACAAAGGCTCTGCGAATAATTATTCACACCCTCTTCTTTGTTCTCTTTATATTGTATTCAAAACACTAGAACTTACTGTCTGCAAGTGCGTCTGTCGCTGTGATTTCGTGCCTCCCGCAGATGGTTGCTGGCAGCTCACTCTGGGCCCGTCGCAGGCCGGCAGCTGGGTCCAGCGCTCTAAACTGTGTGCAGTTGAATGAAATGTGAAAAACCACATTCAAGGTCTTGCGCCCCCTCCAGGGCCCTGAGTGTGGCTTTTGTTCTCAAGGTGGCCCGGGACTTGCATTTCGTGCTTAATAAACATACTGACTCTTCCCACCCATTGGAAATCGAAACTTACCCAGGCCGGCCTGCGCTTTGTGGGGTTTGCTTAAGGAGCCCCTGTCTCCCCTTGGGGTTGGGGTGGCAGGATGAACCTCAGTTGCTGTTTCTCAGGACAGAAGAGGGATTTCCTGAGCCAGCCAAGTGGGCATTTTGAACTGCGTGGAAGCAGGGTCTAGCGCTAATTTGAATATTTGGAAATTGCTTGTGTGTGAAAGAGAAAGGCCTTTTTGTTCCCTCTGGGAATGGGAGAAAGATTTGCTTGTGAGCAGAGGGGTCGTGGCGGCATGTTGGGAAAACGCAAATCCGGTGCTCCCCAAGTCACGAGCTTCTCCCCATGCACCCACACCTCTGACCTTGCCAACCTTCACCCCTTCTCCTGGGGCCAGCCCTGCAAAACTTCTTCTTTCTGGGAGTCACATACCTATGTCCAGCTCAAGACATTCTGGGGGCCCTCCCTGTGCCTAGTACTGCGACATTCTGGGGTCTCTGCCTGGTGAGCTGCTGGGCGCAGCCCACACCTCTCCCCTTCCAGGATGCTCTCCTCTTCCTTCCCGAGAGACCCAGCCCCACCAGCTCCCGCCACCCGCCCGATTTCCCTCACAGCACGCGCAGCCCCCGGAACATCCGGGTTTGCTCCTTCATTTAGTGTCAGCGCCCCTGGGACCCTAGCGCCCAGTGTTCCCAGGGCTCAGCCGGTGGGCAAGCACACTTGGATGGACCCCCCGGCCGATTTCAGATCCAAGAACGAGCTCACATGTGACAGAAAAGCAATAAAATAAGATGGGGCGAATCCTATCGCCCTGAGCTTCCCCAAGTCAGGGTCCCCTTCTTGTTTGTCTTCTCTGCCTCATAATTTTTCATTCTCACTCCTCATCGGTCTGAAGCTCTTGGGGGCAGCTTGGAGGAGGGTTGGTTGGATTTGCTGCCTCCGCCTGGCCGGCTGGTTCAGCGGATTCTGCCCTGGGCTTTGGGTTTGGGGATTTCCCTTGGGGGGGGGGTGTGAGCCAGGAGAAGGGGGTTACCAAGGCCTCCAGCTCCCCACAGTTCCCTCTGGCACATCTTCCCGAAGAACTGGCATGCCAGGACCGCAGGCGGCGGGGAAGCCCCACCAGAGTAACAGGTGAGCCGGGGGCCAGCCATCCCTAGGCGGCCCGAGAGGTGTCAGACCCACGGCACAGCTGGGTGGGGCTGCACAGCCGACACCAGGGTTAGTCCAGCTCTCCGGCCAGGCAGGCACACACGCCCCTGGCAGGGTTTGCTGCCAGAACCCCAGACTGAATCGCAGCCACTGGGTTCTCTTATTAGCCATCTGTGCATAAATTTCCCACACAGCGACGTGTGTCAGAAGTTCTGTTGCAATCAGCTAGAACTCATGCGCTCTGATGCTTGAGCTCCGATGCAAAAAAGCATCCTGGCAGCCTGCGTGTGGACGCGCCTGGGAAAAATCCAGCTAGGTCTCGATTTCTCCGAGAAGCTCAGTCTCGCATCCTGAACCTGTGATCGCAGCGAGTCTGGTTAAAAATACAGCGGTCACTCAAAGGCGGGCAGGCGGGGGCGGAGCTCCAGGGGAAAAGACGCGCGTCCACCGCGCCTTGCTCTGAGCTCGTCCAGCACCGGGCCGGCGTGTGGGCCCAGAGACCCCGCCCGCGATGGTATATCGGGCTGTCTGGGGACAGATATTTTTGGAGTTAATTACAGCTAGTTAGGGAGAGAGAAGCATAGTTGTGTGCTTTTTTTATTCCAAAGAGAGTGAACCGGCCGGAGGAAATCAAAAGATCAGCCTTGGAGTCTGGGGCTGTCAATGAATGACGTCATTAATTAGTTACATAATGAGGTCCGGGGTGAAGGAGCAGAGAGGGCAGCGACCCCTTTTAAGAATTCACACTAGCAGGCCCGGCTAGGAGGCTCTCCTGGGCGCTGAGCCAGAGACAGAGAAAGTGCTGGATTCGTTTTGGGTGAGCCCAGCGCGCAGGGGCTACGTCCTCCTCCCCCCACACAGGTGAGCAGGCTAAGCCGCTTTAGACCACGCTGCGCGTCGGGGAGTGGGGCCCCTTTCGCTGCAGGGGCGTTCCCCAGCGTGGCTGTGTCTCAGCCCAGCACGTGCTGCGTGTCCCCCTTAGAAATGCCTGGACGGCCAGGGACAGGACACCCCGGCGCCTGAGCGCACGCAGCCCCTTTCTCCTCCTAAGACGTCTAACTGGGGGGCTGCTGCTGGCGGTCTAGCCCCCCAACTCTATCCAGCCACCCTGGCCGGCTTTGACGTGCCTGCGAGGCCCGGATGGCTGCGTCTTGGCCAGCATCGCTGTGCGTCACGGCTAAGGCGGGGGTGGGGGTGGGGTTACCTCGGCAGGTGGGGGCGCCAGCGCGCATGTCCCTTGCATGGGGAGAACCAGCCGCCCAGCAGCGGAGCAGGTGCCGGCTCTGCATCTCCGCTCAGGGCCGGCTCACTCAGAATCCTCGGGAAACGAGCCTTCGCTTCTCCACAGCCGCTGGGGCTCGCGTACTGGGTCATTCCGCCCCGGGGAGCCAGGTGGGGCCGGGCTGCAGGTGCTGGGGTGCGGGCGTGGCCCCGTGGGGCGGGAAGGCCGGGACGTGGTTCCGAGACCAGCGCGGGGGCCAAGGGTTATTTTATCAGCCGCCCAGTGACGTCAGAGGCAGAGCTGCGTGGGCGCGTCCCGGGGTCTCTGAGGAAGTGACCCCTGAAGTGAGGGTTCAGGGTGAGCGGGGCACAGGAACGGAGGGGGCGCGCAAAGCTCTGACACGGCCCTTCTCCCCGTCTGCGGGCCTGGCCCGGTGCACCGTAGGAAGGTTCTGGAAGTTCAAGCAATGACACTCCTGTGCTCCGGCCTAGCCCCAGCTGGTGCGAGAGGCCCCCGACAGCCCCCTCCGGCTCAGATCTCCTCCGAGCAGCCGCTCCCAGAGCCCGAGGCCGAAGACTGGGGGCTCCAGCACCGGCGTCCGCACCGGCTCTGAGGCCGTCCCGCTTGGCCACGGTGGCCGCTGGTGCTGGGCAGGGGGCAGGGGGAACAGTGCTTGGCTTCCGGGAGGAGGCTTGGCTTCGAGTGCTGGCCCCCCAGCACCCCGGTTGTCCCTTTGTCAGGGAAGAGGCTTCTGGCTGGTCCTCAGCCTGGGGGGGCTCAATTTTCTCTGTGTAAATTGGGGATGGCCTAACTGAGCCGCAGCTGCTCCCTCAGCCAGACCAAGCCGGGCAGGTGTTCAGGCAGCACTGAGACGGGCGTCGGGAGGACCTCTACGGGAGGATCTCTCCCGCGGACTGCGGCTCTGCAACGTGCTCAGCTGCCCTCTGGCAGCAGGACGGAACTGCTGCTGGCAGGACAGACGGGGCGTGGGGTCCGGGGTCGGAGAGGGCGGCCAGTGGCCAGTCATTCCAGGTGGGGCCCCCAAGGGTGCCGGCAGTGCCTTCCGGGAGGGCCAGCAACTATGGCCATGCCGTCTGCGCAGAACGGAGCAGGGTGCTGCTTGGCCGGCCCCCCCACCTGCAGAGAGGAGAGGGGGGTGAGTTGGGAAAGCTGCCAGGGAGACAGAGGTGCCCTTCCAGAAGCTGAATCTGGGGGCCCCCCCTCTCCGGGTGGCCCTCTCCCCTGCCCCCGAGCGCTTCTGGTGCCACCACTAGAGACTCTTCACTTAGTCTTGGGGTGTTTTGACCTTGACAGATCTTTTCTACAATCTCCACCACACCCCTGCAGGCGGGATTTGCGCCCCTCGGGGGCCTGGACCAGCTGCTGGAGTGACCATGGCTGTTTGTCACCGGAAAGCTTGGCCTCCGGGGCTGGGGTCCGGGCCGGGGCTCGGCGGGCTGTCCCTGTGTGCTGATGCGGACCCTTTCCTCCCTCCACACGCCCCGCATTCCTGTCACCTGGCGGAGAGAGGACACCGGGTCTCCGGATGCCGCCGCCTCAGGGGAGCAGAGGAGGTGGTGCCTCCCACCCCTGTGGGGTCGGGGCTGGCTGGCTCCCCTTACACCTATAAGGCACCCAGAGAAGGACCAGCCGTGGACATCACCGCCTCTGGCCAGGCACCGGCTGTCTCCACTGCTGGGGCCCCAAGCAGAAGCGGAGCTGTTTTCTGCAGGTGGCATGGTGGGGGGCGGGGGCCTCTTCGGGGGTGCCGAGTGTGCCCAGTGAGCCGGTCTGCTGCCCTTGCCATGCCCCAGGGGCAGAGGGGAAGGCCGGTGAGAAGACCGGCTCTCCCCAGGACAGCTCTCTGGAATCTCACTGCTTGAGCCGCACAGCGAGCTTATGAGATGCTTGTCTTGCAATTAGCATAATGAAGACTCGAGAGTCAGGCAGTGGAAGCCGCCAGGAGGCCGCAGGGGCCGGCTCAGACACCCTCTCAACCCGCCCTGCCCCAGCCGCAAGCAGGCACGAGCCGCTCCTGGGCCAGAGACAGGCCTGCAAGGGCTGATAGCAAATAAGGAGTGATCGTGTCTTTACAAACGAGGCCTCTTGAGCTAATGGGGAGCGGGTTCCTCTGGGCCGTCCGCGTCAGTTTCAGGGGCGCCTCTCCAGCCTTTTATTCCCTGTGTCTTTCATGCTCAAATGACCTGATTCGATTTAAGGTGGCTGATGTTGCTTGGGTTTATATTTGCCATAGAGAAGACTTTGATAACAGTATTTTTCAAATTTATTATTATTGGTCTATTTTGTAGCACAGAGTTGGAGGCTGAAATGAAAAAAATAGCAACGATCTCGGGGCGAGAGCGGGATGTGGGCTGAGCGGGCGGGAGCAGAGGAGGGGCCTCTACGCTCCTAGCCAGCTGCTGGCCCCCACTGAGGCTGAACTGATTTCAGGGTTCAGAATAGAAAGCCAGGCAAGCTTCGCCTTCTGTCTGGGATCTTTTCTTCTCTGTCTTAAAGGTCACTCTTGGGGTAACGGGGTTGAAGTCACTCGGAAGATTTGCACGGGGCGTCCAAAGGCAGAACAAGTCGCCCTGTGCAGACACCATCCCAGGACCTTATGGGGCTGCCATCCCCACTTCCTGAGCCCCCGCCCTCAGGGGTGCTTCCTTGGACAAGGCGCTCCCCGGCTTTAACACCTTATTACCCTTCCGTCTGGGGTTGGGTACTTGTGGCCTGATATGTTGGTATAATCTGTCATCTTTTCTTCTTCTCTGGAACTTTCTTAAATCCCAGTCTTGGGAACAAGGCGATGTGCTGCAACGTGTTGGGTGATGAATGAGTGAGCATGCCCCCTCCTCTGGGGCGATCCACTCCCTCCTCGCAGTGAGTCAGCAGCGGAATAGCCTGAGATGGCTCCGGGGTTTCGGGGTTTCATTGGGGCCCTGCTGTTTATTAGTCAGGGCTGGGAGGCGGGGGGCTTGGGTGGATGCTCCCTGGGGGTCGAGCTACTGGCCGCCCCCACCCCGTCACTCTCCAGGAAAGAGCCGGCAGGTAAAATCCAGCCTCCGTGTCTCAGAGAAGGGCCTCACACCACCACCGTTGCAGAAGGCGGCCCCACGCTACAGATGAGTGATGCACAAACGCAAACGAGTGGACTCTGGGTCTCCTTGGCTGGGACGCACACACGGGAGCCCCGGGCTGAGGTCGTGGTAGACAGACCCGGGTTGTTGTTTTTTTAAGGTTTGTCTATTTTTGCATACAAGCTGGGGTGCAGGCCAGAGGTGTGGGGAGGTGAGAGGGTTCACCAGAGACAGAGTGGGGAGCAGAACAGGCAGATGGATGGAAACACACTGCTGAGGGGAGCAGTGGGGAGGCAGGAGAAGTCTGCTGCGCCCTGTGGGAAGCTCCCTGGCCGGGGATTGAACTCATGCTGCAGTCGCCGACAGCTCCACAGTGCAGCGCTTAACCCGCTGGGCCAGTGGGGAGGTCCCGGCCCGGGTTTTATTTGACTGCGTTAGAATGTGCAGTGTCTCCTTGGCGCAGTGTGGTCCCTCATTACCCTTGAGGGTCGAGCTACTGGCCGCCCCCACTCCGGTCACTCTCCAGGAAAGAGCCGGCGGGAAGGGCAGAGCAGAAGGTAAATGTGGCACAGACGTGACAGTGTCACTGCGCCCAGCGGTGACTGCTGGAGATGAGGCCCTTAAATTCCAGCAACTCTCCTGCATTGGGCCATGATGCTGCCTAGTCCAGAGCCTGGCACACCCGTGGGCTCTGTGACCACCCCACTTCCCACGCTGCCCCCAGAGTGAAATGCCGTTTAACTGTCCCCCAGGCTCTGCGTTTGTGACTGCAGCCCCCAGCATCACTCAGCTGTCCCCCACATTGCTGGGTATCAGGTGGCCACGGGCCCAGAGTGAGAATATATTGCTCCTCAAATTGAGTCCAGGTGGGAGCGAGGGGGAGCCGCTCCCCAAAGTGCCTCAGGGCAGAGTGTAATTATTCATTTGCTTAATAACACAGACACACAACGGCTTAATTACAGTATTTTCCTGTGGAAAGGAATCGTAGTGATTTCCACATCAGAGTATCTCATTAATGACATTTGCTAATGTTATGGGCAATATTCTGAAATGCTCTTTTGTTTTCAATCATTTTCGAAACTGCTGATGTCGTTGGCAGGAGAGACGCCCTTGCAGGAGAGGGGGCATGGTGGCGATTCAGAAAATCCTCAGTGCTAATCCCTTCCCAGGTCGAGAGTCTTGATAGTGTGGAAAGATGCAGTTTAGGCTTCAGGTCTCCCCCTCACCGACATTCAAGGATCTAAACGTGAGGTTTCTTCCCCACGAGCTCTGGAGCACTGGCGCTGAGCAGCTCGGCTCTGCCCCGGTAACAACACTTGGCGGCTCAGGGCCCTCTCCGCGTCTGTGCTGTGACTGGCTTCCTTCACCGGTTCAACCAACCAGTATTTCTTGGGTATCCCAGCGTCTCTTCTAGCCTCAGGATTGCAGTCCAGGGGGTGGATAAAGCTCCTGATTTCCAGGACCCCACCTTCTGGAGAAGTGGGCGATAAGCACATCACTGAACACACACCTGCGACGGCTGGAGCAAGTGAAATTGGGTCATTTAATTGGGAAACGCTCGGGAGTCTCTTCTGCAAGGAAGAAGCCCAGGAAAACATCTCGAGGATGCACATTAGCAGGCATTGG
Source organism: Scalopus aquaticus (assembly GCA_004024925.1). NCBI lineage: Eukaryota > Metazoa > Chordata > Mammalia > Eulipotyphla > Talpidae > Scalopus > Scalopus aquaticus. The sequence continues at coordinate 9,515 of PVIJ01008904.1, forward strand.
AGAAATAAGGAGCCAGCTTTAGACATCTTGGAGGAACATTCCAGAAGGAGGGAAGAGCTAAGACAGAGCCTGAGGTAGAAGCTCCTGACCTCTTAGAGTGACACAGAGCAAAAAAATGTGATCGTTTTTGCATGAGGCATCTCAAAACAGCACCTCTGGGGGAGTGAGTGGCCCCCCGGAATATCTTCTTCTCTTTCCTACAAGGGAGGGAAGCCGGGAACTTCTCCCTCCCCAGCTTAGAGCCCGCCTCCCTCTGCAAATTCAAGAAACGATGGCTGGGACTGGAAGAAGAAGGAAAGGAACGGTGACTTGAAACTGGAGTGAAGAGGTTTTCTCACAATGGGTGATCAAACGGCATCGCCAGGGTGTGGAACATCCACTTGCTGGGTCAAAAGGTGACCTGGGGCCTCCCCGGTGGCGCAGCAGTTAGGTGCTTCGCTGTGGAGCTGTCGGCAGCGGTGACGCGAGTTCGACTCCCCGGCAGGGGAGAATCCCACATGGCGCGGCAGACCCCTCCTGCCTCGCCCGCTGCTCCCCTCAGCAGTGTGTTTCCGTCCATCTGCCTGTTCTGCTCCCCACTCTGTCTCTGGTGAACCCTCTCGCTGCCCCACGCCTCTGGCTTGTACCCCAGCTTGTATGCATAAATAAATACATCTTTAAAAAATAAAAAAAGGCAACCTGCCTTCGATTCACGTTCGGGACTTTGTCACTGCGATTATGTCTTCTGCAAGTTTGTTTTGTTGGTGAAGCAAAGTCAGTTGGCTGGTGTGAGATGGGTGCTGTCCTGCCTCCCTCTCGTTCTCTCATGGCAACTACTGACTATCTAAACTTAATAAAGTCAAGTGTCTGATAAGTGGGCTTATTAACAGTGTCCAAAAAAACAAATGGACTTTTGCTGCTTCGACTTAAACAGGAGCAATTTAAGGGAATATGATCTAACACATTCACACTAATTTATTTCTGCTTTGTGAATTAAGAGCATAAAGCAGCCAGTCTGATCATCCCTTGACAGACTAATAAATGAGGATCAGATTTTTTTAAATGGAAAATTGATATAATTAGAAAGCTATTAACTTTTCCTTCCACTTCAGCATTCTGGAATAAGTGAGCCACAGGGAACCTGTCCTTCAAAATAATTAAATTTCCAAATTAGCAGTTTGCTCTAAGAATGATCTGATTTAATCATCTTGTTAGGTTTACGTATACAACTGCGAAAATTTGGAGGTTTGGTTCCTACTTTTTCTTTGGGGAGCCTCAAAACAGTCATCCAGGGAGATACCTGTTGTTCTAAAGTTTTGGAATCTCCTGGCCCGTCCAACGAGGTAGTAGTGTTATTCCTCCCATTAGCTGGGGAAACGAAGGCTCTACAGATTGCAGTTACTAATAATCCTGGGACGGGAGGGCCTGCTCCTGGGTCACCCACTAACTCTCCTGGTAGATAAATATACAAGCAGGTGGGCAGACCGAGATGGGAATTTGGCTAAATCCCAGGCAGCAGAAGTCAGACTCCTTGATGCAGTTTGAACAGAATGAGCTGGGGTGTAGGCCAGAGGTGCGGGGGTGAGAGTGATACAGGGCAGGGAGAGGGGCACACCCAGAACCCCCAAACCTGCCCACCGTAAATAGGTTCTGCCATCCGCCACATCAAGATAAAACATATAAGACCTTAAGTGGAAAAGAAACTTTAACACAGTTAGTGTAATAATACAGAACAGACAAAGAATATAGTTTCTAAACTAAGCACCTAAAGTTACCCATCACCTCGTGGGCAAAAGTCCACCCAGATGGGACTGGCCCAAGGCAAGGCCCGAAAGCTGCCCCAAGTCTAAAACACCTTTTGGCAGGGACCCATAGAAAAGGGTCAGAAGCAGTCAGACAAGTCTGGGAGAAAAAAAGCAAAATCAAAATCAAGATCCACGTTGCCATTGTCGCCTCCCCACGGTCTCACCCATGTCTGTCTCAATCAGTCCAGGCCAGTGCAGCGTCTTCACGTGTCTCTCTGCTCCTTGGGCCTCTTCTGGCTCCACCCGCTTCCTTTCTCCCTTCTGTGTTTTCCCTTCTCTCTTCTCCAGCTTCTTATCTCTCCTGCTCAGCTCCACCCTCCTTTGGGTGGGTCAGGGAACCTGGAACACACCCTTCTTCCTGGGGACCACCCTCTTACAAGAAGACTCTCCAGAGACAGAGTGGGGAGCAGAAAGGGTAGGTCTACTGAAATCCACTGCTGAGGGGAGCAGCGGGGAGACAGGAGAGGTCTGCTGCGCCCTGCGGGAAGCTCCCTGGCTGGGGATTGACCTCAGGCTACAGTGGCTGCAGATAGCTTGATAGTGCTGTGCCTTTAACCCCTGCCCTACCAGGGAGGCCCCAGTTTTGTAACTCCTTAAAGTGCCAAACTGATGGCATCTCATCACATTAAGGCTGAGACTCCACTTTGCAAAGGATCTACGTAAAAAGTTTTCGAAACTCATTAATTCTCTTATTATCCCCTCTATTGCAAGACCAACGAAGATCAACACCCAGAAATTCATGGCAGAATGAGGATTTCTACAAACATCAAGACCGCCAAGGATAGAGGGGGGAGGTCTGGGAGAGACCACCACAGTGTGCCGAAGAGGGGCGTCGAGGTCCCCTCGGAGCGTGGAGGGGTGAAGGCCGGAGGGAGTGTGTGGGCCTGGCTCTCTGCATGCTGTTCAAAGGGGATTGAGTCGCAAACCCTCAAACAGCATCAGCGCCTCTCACTGCAGGAACGAGGCGCGCCGCAGAGTCTGAAGCACATCACGCCGCCGCCAAGCCCTGTCCCCCCCCCCATTTCAAGCCCAGACTTTGATCAAAAGGTAGAAGACAAGCTTGAAAATGGGAATTCACAGTTAGGCTGCCCGACAGCACATGCTTCTAAGGAGCTGTCTGAGAGGCAGAACGCGTGATTTGGACCTTTCCAGATGCCGCGAAAACGTAGGGCACGTCAGAAAACTCCTGAGGGAGGTAAATGTGGTCACAGCCGCTTAAAGGGTCAAATAGCAGGTTTGATAAAATGCAACAAAGAAAACCAGCCTGGCCCGGTCTGGTGGGAGGAGAGTGAACAGAGACAGGACCGAGCAGGCTCAGAGGTGAGCCCCGAGAGACACTTCCATCTCCTCCCTGGGGCATCTTCGCCCTTGTCCTAGGACTTAGCTCTTCTCTTTTGTTGACCAGCTTGACTGACATTCCAAGAGCCGCCTTTTTTTTTTTTTAAAGATTTATTTATTTATGCATACAAGCTGGGGTACAGGCCAGAGGCGTGGGGCAGTGAGAGGGTTCACCAGAAACAGAGTGGGGAGCGGAACAGGCAGATCAGACTGAGAGGAGCAGCGGGCGAGGCAGGAGAGGTCCGCCACCGCCACGCCATGTGGGAATCTTCCCGGCCAGTAGTCGAACGCCAGTCGCTGCTGCCGACAGCTCTACTGTGCCAAGGTCCCCAATTGCGGCCCTTTGCACTCTCCTTCTAGCTGAATGGAGAAAACCTGCTTTTAGCAAATTAAAAGAGTTCTGCTTTCAAGCTGTTTATTTTACTCAAAATGGCCTCAGGGGGAGAAGCGGGTCAGGGATGGTCTGTCTGGCGAATTCCATCAGAGGTTCATGGCCCTTGTCAAAAGCAGAGGTGGCCTGAGGTGGAGGAATTCATTCCCTCAGGTTCTGGAATAAGGTTCCATTTGGCCTTATTATTACACCTTTGGATTCCACCAGCGAGTCCAGCAGACTAGTCAATAAATTCTGTGTTTTGCTGACGTTCATTCTGACTGGGTTCTAGTCTAACTCCCAGTCAAAACCATATTCTGACCTCCAGTCAGCAGAACTTGCTATGGAATTACTGTGAGAGGATCCAGAGGTGACCTCTCTCTGCCCAGCAGGCGGGGAGCAAAACCTTCCTCAGGGACTTGTCTGCAAAACAGCTATACAGACCCCGCCGCCTACAGGGTTAAAGTCAGGCTTTCACCTCCACCAACAAACAGGGAGGCAGATACAGATTTCAGCAATGGGCACCAGGTTTTGCATGTCCTGGGTGCATTCTTTCTTTCTCTCTTTCTTCCTTTCTATTCTATGTTTTTATTATATATGTATGTATTTTTATTTGTATCTTTTACATCACTGTGTATTCCCACCACCAGTTCGCCCATAAACCATCACCATAATCCTCGGTGCTCTTCTTTCCCCTGTTTTGATCCTTTTACCTTCCCCTCCCTCGCAGAATGTCTGATTTATGGTTGCCAGCTAGTTTTGTTGTTTTTTTATTCTTTAGAAGAGATTAAACCCCAGCATTGCCTTCCCCTGCACAGAGAACAACAACATCTCATCAGGTCAAAACAACTTAGAACCAGAAGGGCGCCCCTCCCTGTTCCAAGAATAATTCCACTATTCATGTCGGTGACTCGCTGTTCCTACCTATGTAAACTAAGCCCAAGCTTGTGATTGGAATAAGCTTGTGAAATCTGTGGGGCTGCTTCCTGGATTTGAACTCCCACTTTGGTGACCTGATAAACTATATGTCTAATTCTCATGGAGTCTTTAACCTACTCTCTACACTTTAAAAAGGAGGAACCGAAAGTCTTGAGTGCCCAGTTTATTGTGTTTGAACAGATTTGATTTGGGAAGCAGAAGAAATGGGCCAGCAGTATTGGTTCACAGAGAGGGCCAAGTTCTATGTCCACTTGCTCTCTTTCCACTAACTTCTGTGACCTTGGAAATCCACTGCCCTAAGTCCCCTGGAACAGGAAGCAGTGGAAGAATGCAGGGTGTTATGGGTTTTGTAGTTTTCTGGCCTCATGAACCTCTAGCCTCATTTAAGTAGTGTCTGAACGTTAATGCTGATATTGAAAAAAGTTATCACTTGCATGGGATAGATGAGGGTTTGGGTTGAATAAAGCTAGTATTAAACCCGAGTTAGAGTAATGTTCCTGGAATCTGATTATTAATCCTGAGCCTGCTTCTTCTGAAGCCTCCATATACAGTGAGTCCCGACCCACAAATACTAAACTGCATGATGAGAAGAACTGGTTTTCTGAGGTTCCACACCACTCATTTCTCACCATCTTGCCCAAGGCTCAACAAGTCTCACTTCTATATGAAACGAGAGTCAATTTTTAGATTCCTTTCTGCGAGTTCTATTAAAGCCAAGCTTTAAATAGCGGTGATTCCTAGGAGAGAGATGTTCCAATTGGCATTCAGGCTTTGAATTAAGCTTTTAATTTATTACTACTCTAAAACATCTTTTCTTTCATTCTTTTATACAGCACATCATCGTTTTTTTTTTTTAATTTTTTGCACCTTTTGTCATTGTTTGCTTTTCCCAGGTATTAACTCAAACAATTTTGATGTGATTAGAGGTGCAGAGTAGCCACTAATGCCCGCTTAACACCGGCATGGAATTGGACAGTTTTTATTCCATACAGCACTGCGGGGACTGAGCCATCGTCTCGAACGATACCGTCGAGTTCAAGGACAGCCTGACCCACAGAATTTCGTGCGATGATGGAGACGCTCCTTACCTGTGATGCTCAGTGCGGAAGCCACTGTCAGGTGCGGCAGCTGAGCAAGGAGGTCCAGCTGGTCCAGCCGCGGAACTGGATTTACTTTGAATTGTATTTAAAATTTGATTAATTTATTTAGCTTTTTTATGTATTTAAATTATTTAATTTAAAGTTTAGCAGCCACGTGTTGTCTGTGCCGACACTTGGGACAACATACTGACATCTAAGCATTTGCGCAGCTCGGAGGGAAAGGGCCAGTGACCCTCCCCCTCCCCGAGAGGCACCGCGAGACAGACCCTCTCCTGCCTTCCATCCCAGTCACAGCTCACGCCTGTCACTCTTGCCGACTTCGAGGAGGTGTCTGTTGTAACGGCAATAGAAAGAACCGTGCCCAGGTATTAATTGCTGATGGGGGCCCTGATATTGAATCAGGGGCTAAGTACGACTTTCCTCTTCTAATCAGACTTTCCTCTGCATGAATTTGGAGGGCAGACCCGCCCAGGGCCACAGGGCTGTTGGAGGGACAGCTGGTTCTCTCGTTACATCTGCGGCCCTTGCTTTGGGCCGCGGCTCCCGGCCTTGTGCTGCCCACCAGGGCGAGACAGAATGCTGCTTTAAGAAGCCTGCGTGCTTCCCTTGGCGGCTGTGGGCTTCTGCCTGCTTCAGGAGGAGAGCAAGGGAGGCCTGGCCCGCTGGCCGGAGGGAGACGCGGGCAGGGGGCAGAATGGCCGGGCGAGGCCACAGGCCTACAGCTGCCAGCTCTGCAGATGCTTGGGTGCAAGACTTTGTTCCTTTTTTTTCTTTTTTTGAAAAGATTTATTTATTTATGTATACAAGCTGGGGTGCAGGCCAGAGGTGTGGGGAGGTGAGAGGATTCACCAGAGACAGAGTGGGGAGCAGAACAGGCGGATCCACTGACATAAACTGCTGAGGGGAGCAGCGGGGAGACAGGAGGGGTCTGCTGCGCCCTGTGGGAAGCTCCCTGGCCGGGGATCGAACTCATGCTGCAGTGGCTGCTCACAGCTTCATAGCGCTGAGACTTAACCCCTGCGCCACCAGGGAGGCCCCACTTTGTTCCTGCCTTAAGAAATTCTTATGACCAAAAATCCCCTAAAAACAGTAAATTTAAAATGTAGCCTTATCCACAGTTCCATAAAATCTAACTGACTTCATCTCCCCAGTGGAAAGTGCTTTGAGGCAGGACCAAAAACCCACCGCACAATGTCTAGAAGCGTCGCGGCAAATCCCTACACGGCAAATCCCAACGCGGCAAATCCCGACGCGGCCAGGCTGGATGGGACAGATGGCAGGGACATGGCTCCGGGCCACGGCCAACGGGTCCGCTGACGGTGGCCTCCGGGCGGGGCCTGGCCAGGACTCCCAGTGGCCGGCGGGCGAGGCCACAAGCCGTTTCCCCGGGAAACAAAGTGATAACGAATGTGGGCGTCTGTCAGTAGGATTTGAAAATATGTGAAGAAAAATGCAGAGGCGGGAGAGGAAAAACAGGCCCTCCACGAGCCCGCACGGGGCCCGGTGGCTTCTGAGGAGCCCGCATAGCAGGTGACCGAGCCCAGCGGGACCGGCACAGACGGGGCGCACAACCCATCACTCGCCCTAACTGACATTCTGGAACCTCCTTGCTTGTAAATCTCGGTTAATTACTTTCCCTGAGCTTCATTTTCCTCGATAAAATCAGGGAGCTCAGATGAAGGACTGCAGGCTCCGCGCTGGCTATTGGGGAGAACGCCCACGAAGGGGCTGAGACGGGGCATTGGTGACTCACCCACCCTGGGTTCAGCTGGCGAGGGCCACGCCAGGGGCAGAGAGCGGCACCAGCCCCGCAGCAGGGATGAGCTCCTGCAGTGGTCCTGTCACTGAGTAGTTGGGGAAGGGGCGCCCGGGGCTCTGGAGCCTGTACTGGGGTGCTCAGGGGCACTGGCTGGGGAAGACCCGTGTCAGGAGTCGGGAGGGCCGAAAGCTGCTGTGTGGCTGGAGATTGGGAAGCAGGAAGCGGGAGGTGGGCAAGGCTGTTCTTCGTGCTGGGCTGAGGGTGGAGCTTGGGCCACACCTGAAGGGCTTTGGGAAAGGGGGGGGGGCTTTGTGGGTCCCGAGCACTTTCACCTGTCAGCACTTGGTCCTGATGTGGGTTGAGTCGCTGGGGGTTGGCCTGGCTGGCGGATCAAGAAGACCACCTGAGAAACTGGCCGTGTCCCCGAGACGGGCACCGTCCGACCCCGCGTCCCTCCGCGCGCCCGGGTGCTGCCAAGTCCCCCGCGTCTGGGAAGAGGTGCTGGCACGAACAGCGACGAAAGCTCGCCTCGGCGTCTCTGAAACGCGAGCAGCCTCCCAGCTGGCCCGGCGCCGCGCTTAGTGCTGCTTTTAGCCGAGAGCTGGATGACGCGCCCGCGGCTGCTCGTTCCGGGGTATCAGCCGGCTCCGGGGGGGCTGCCTTCCTCACAGGACATTCAGAACACCCTGGGTGCTCACCACAGCGGCGGAGGGCCGAGGAGCCGCCGCAGAGCCCGTGCGTGCGTGTGTGTGCGTGTGTGTAACACAGTGATCTGCTCTTTTAGCAAATTTCAGCCGGACATCACGTCCCTGGTGACTCGGGTCTCCGCATTCACCTTACAGCTTGCAGTTTGCACCTGTTGGCCGTGCCCCTCCCGGCATCCCCCCCGCCCGGGATCCCCCCCCAACTGCTCTCTGCTGCCCGGACTTGTTCGTGTTGCAGCCCCGTCCAGCGGCCTGGCTGTCCACGGGCGTGCGCCGTCCAGGCTGCGGCGGGACCCAGGACCCTTCTCCGTAAAGGTCGTCAGCCCCGCGAGTGGGACCAGGGACACACGGGCACGGGCCCGTGAGGAGGGGGAGACGCCCCCCACAGGCTCTAGCAGGCGGGCGCGAGGGTTCCCCATTCTCCAGCTGGCTGACGACTGTTCCTCGTCTCCCCGCCCCCAGTCCCTGGTCTGCTGACGCCCCCGCCCACATTTCCTGCCCTCAGCTCCGTCACCAGCGGGGCTGTCCGCGTGGAAGCTGCGCTGGTCAGCGAGGAGCACGGTCCGAGGGACTCGAAGGTGCGCCCGGGAGAAGGAAGGAGTCCGGCTGGCCAGACCCCAGGGCCCCAGGGGGCAGGCGCCGCTCGAGCCCGTGAGGAGAGGACTAGAAGGACCGTAAGTACAAATTTAACTCAGACGCGGCCACTGAGAGTGGAAGCTTGGCATTTCCCCCTTCGCGTTATCGGCGTTACTGTCTGTGCAACAAACCACCGCGCCGAAACAAAGCTGACGGATCGGCCGCGTCCTTTCCAGAGCGCGTCCCGGGAGGGCCGAGGCCTCTCTCCTGCAACAGCCTCCCCGGCAGAGCTGGCGGCGAGCTCCTGCTGGATGTGGCGCGGGGGTGTGTCAGCCGCCGGCGCGAGACTTTCCAGCAGGGAAGCGGCTGAGCTGAGGCTGGCAGGAGGCAACTTCCTTCCCCTGCGGGCAGTCCCCAGACGGACGGAAAGAAGCCCCCCACCCCCCACCCCCCCAGGTCAGGGCTCAGCAAGGTGGAGTCTGCCTGCGGCCGCCATGAGACATCCATGTGGCTGCAGACTCCAAGGCTGCTGCAGAGGCCGGGGGTGCTCACTCTGCACCAGGGACCAGGGAAGGGGAGACTCGGGGTGTCACGGACAGAAGGGGAGACTCTGGGGTGTCGAGGACAGAATCCCAGGCGCCCTGATCGGCTCCTCTGCTGCCATAACTAGAAGCACTCAGGGCCCGGCCTTTCCGCCTTCCCAGCTGGTCTCCAGTGGCTGAGCAGCCTCATGAGGTCAGCCCGGCAGCCCTGTCAGAGAAGACCCGTCTCCTCTGGGGCTCAGCTGAGTTTTCAGAGGCACCAGCTTCAAGGGCTCGGACCTGGAACCTTCCAGCTGAGTGGGAGTGGACTCTTTGTTGCGAGGTTGGGCCTGAGCCTGGGGGGCTGTGGTCTCCCTCTTGACCCCGCATGGGGGGCTAAGCGGGGAAGTGGCGGCAGCGGGTGACCTGGGGCCCCGTGAGCTTGCTGGGGAGCTCAGACCAGCTCAGCCTCACCGTCCCCCTCCAGGCCCCACGGAGGTGGGGAGCGCCTGCACCTGCAGAGGGTCTAACGCGGGCGGATGCACCGGGGTGTCCCTGCCGGCCGTGGACGCTGCGTGGATGCGGGCTTGGGGCCACTCTGGGCAGTCTGGGAGCTGCTGGACTGTGCTGCACAGGACTGCCCCCCAGAACACCGCCTAGCCCGACCCCGCGGCACCCCGCCTAGAAGGCCTCGCCTGGGCCTGAAGTTCGTTTTTGGAGCATAGGATTTGCCCATAAAAAGTCATTTCCATTTTTCAATGTTTTTGCTGCTACGATGTGTGTGTGTGTGTGTGTGTGTGTGTGTGTGTGGTGTTTGTAACATTAACTATTGTGCTGCTCATAAAATAAAAATAATAGAAACAGTGATCGATTGTCACCAATTTTTGAATGGTTCCACCCATCAGACGGCATTTGGATGCTGGGTTATCATTTAGTTCTCCAAGAAAAACACTCTGAGAGTATAGAAAATATGAGCATTTTCTTTGAATTAAAGAAATATGAGTGCCATTCTTCTTCTTTTGACTTTTCTGTGCTTTCCGAGTGTTATACACTAATTATTTATTGTTTTCATAATTAAAAAATAATGATGTTTTAAAGTTACTGTCTCTGTTTACCAAGTAGAGTTTGCTAAGCTTTTTGAGGTACCTTTTGCCTTATATTTGCATCCTGAAAACTGAGAGAATTACAGTCTTTTCTTAGGCTTTTTTCCCCCAACTTGTATTAAATGAAAATTGATGTAGACTAATCACACATTTAATGAGTACAAGTTGATAAGTTTTGACCCAATTGTCCATCATCGCCAGGAAGTAACACAAATTCCCATCTCCCCAAAGCTCCTCACACTTGTTCCCACCTTTTCAGCCCACGGTGGTCACTGTCAGTAGAAATTGACTTGTTTTTTCCAGAATTTTATACAAAGAGTGTCCCTGTGTGGACTGAGGTGGAGGCTCAGGGCCCTGGTCCCAGCAGCTTCTGGGGCGGGCGGCCGGGGCGGCGCTGGAGGGCACAGGGGGACCCACAGCCGCATTTATCACGGGCTGAGCGCTCTTGTGGACACAGCAGCAAAAGGGATTATTTAGGCCACAGATGGGACTGTAAGCGAGGTGGTGCCCTCTGAATTCCCGATGAAGAGTCAGAGGCATTAAGGAGGTGTGGGCCGCGCCCCAGGTCACCCAGCAGTGGCCCTCCAGCGCCCCCAGGGAGTTCGATCCCCGGCCAGGGAGCTTCCCACAGGGCGCAGCAGACCTCGCCTGTCTCCCCGCTGCTCCCCTCAGCAGTAGACTTCGGTGGATCTGCCTGTTCTGCTCCCCACTCTGTCTCTGGTGAGCCCTCTCGCCGCCCCATGCCTCTGGCCTGTACCCCAGCTTGTATGCATCAATAAATAAATCTTTATAAAAAAAAAAGTCTCAGTCTATGAAGCTGTCCGCAGCCACTGCAGCACGAGTTCGATCCCCGGCCAGGGAGCTTCCCACAAGGTGCAGCAGACCTCGCCTGTCTCCCCGCTGCTCCCTCAGCAGTGTGTTTCCCGTCCATCTGCCTGTTCTGCTCCCCACTCTGTCTCTGGGGGATCTTCTCACCCCCCACACCTCTGGCTTACAGCCCTGCTTGTATGCATAAATGACTCTTAAAAAAATAAAAATAAAAAAATAATGAGGCTGCTTATTTCAGGGGTATGTTTATTTTCTGGTTTTTGAGTTGTCCTCAGAAGGATTTGTTTTGAGTCAAGTCTGAAAGTTTAAAGGTACTTTCTATCAGAGATGAAAATGTCTGTTCCTCCTAAAACTTGATAAATGGCTAAATATATATCAAATTATATTAGGAATTAAGGAACACGCAAAGAATAGCACGAAGAAGAAGAATCTGAAATCCTTTCCTACTGAAAACTGTGTTTGCACCAGTGGGATGAGGGACACGCTTATTGAATCACACTGCCCAGGGACTGTGGGGGGATTTAGTGACTTAATGACATTTGCTGATGTGTGTCACTTAGATAATAATATGGATACTCAGAAACTATTGCTGGCCCCAGGGGTGTAAATCACAGCTGAACTGAGCACCCCAGGAAATTATGAAGCCAGCGGAGATCTCAGATTTATACACTCGCCCTTTTCAACAAAGAAAAATTCTCTCCCCAGCTCTCTATTATGGGGACGAACAGCCAGCAGAAAATTATCATTTCTATTCACGTCCTTTCTTCTTCTTTTTTAATTATATCTTCTCAGCTGCTATTTGGATTTAATTCGCCCATGAAGTTGTGTTAGCACTTGTGGACTAAGTGACATTGGTAAGGAAATAACACAAATTCTGATGTGCTTCATTTTAATTTCTCTTCTTCCCTGAGAGATTAGGGTAAACTTCTTAAAGATCACCTCTCCCAGGTAAATAAATGCCGAGAGTAAAGTGTCTTTATGTTACTGACCTCTTCTGAAGCTGTTTTCCCAGCCCCATGTGATTTCAATTTTTTTCGAATCAAAGCCCTGACCCTTAAGTATTACCGATAAAGTCAACTTTTATGCTTCCTCCTGTCAATAGCCATTCTTATTACCCCACGTTTTCAACCTTCCGGTTTTCCAGTAAATATGTCACCGAGAACAGAATGACAAATCAATCTAGCATCTCCTGACATCCTTTGGGGCTATCATTCAACGAACATTATGATATTGATTTCTTTTCTTTTGAATACATTTGTGCAAAAGAGTCCCAGGCACATTTTCTGAGCTTTCTCCACATCTGAAATCCCTCTTGTGGAGGCCACGCATCCCTGCCCCTTACCGACCGCCCTAGGGTTAGAGGTGACAGTAACCCCATGAGAAGCCGCATCTGCCGGCTACTGGCGCCCCCCCCCACCCCGCCCCACTGCAGTGGGGGAGAAGGAACTGCAGTCTCTCCTATTGGGTCTGTTCAAGAAATCTTTGACAGTAAAGCAGATGAAGGAAGACAGGCCTACTAGCCAGAGGAACAACACCAACAAGATATGTGTAGTTAGATAGAAAAGGATGTATTACGAGAGGTTGACTCACACAATTATGGAGGTTAGCAGGTCTCACGATCTGCAAGCTGAAGCCCAGGAGAGCTGGTGGCATGGTTCCAGTGCAAACCCAAAGCCCTGAGATCCGGAGGGGTGAGTAGTGTAGGTCCCTGTGTCAGTTCGAAGGCCCCAGAATGGGATAGGTGATTTCCCACAGCAGGAGAAGATGGTGTCCCAGCTCAAGCAGCGAGAGCAAATTTGCCCTTCCTCCGTGCTCTTAGTCAGACCAGTGATGAGGTAGACTAGTCAGGTGTACTCACTGTAATCTTCCTCACCAGGTCACCGACTCAAGTGCTGGCCTCTCCAGACACCCTCATAGACACCCAGGAAATAATGATTTCCCAGCCTCAGGGGTTCCCTCAGCTCAGTAAAGTCAATGCATAAAATTAACCCCCAGGATGGGATATTAAAAACATTGCAGAGGGCCCCCCACCCCTGGCCTAGAGGTTAGTCTCAGTGCTGCCACCACTGTGGCCTGAGTTCGATCCCCGGCCAGGGAGCTGACCCACATGGCACAGCAGACTTCTCCTGTCTCCCCGCTGCTCCCCTCAGCAGAGGATTTCAGCAAAAAATCCATCTGTTCTGCTCCCCACTCTGTCTCTGGTGAGTCCTCTCACCTCTCACACCTCTGGCCTACACCCCAGTTCTATGCAAAAATAAAATACATAATAATAAAAAGGAAAACCTTGCAAGATCAAAATGAAAATAAAAACACCTGAGAGGATATAGCATCTAATAAGCCATTAGTAAATGTTAATAATCACTATGATTACACATTGTTTTCACACGGATGTATTTTATTTACAAAGGTATTGTAAAGACTAATCAGCATGGGCCTCCCTAGTGGCGCAAGGAGTTAAGTCTCAGCACTATGAAGCTATCGCAGCCACTGCAGCCCGAGTTCGATCCCCGGCCAGGGAGCTTCCCACAGGGTGCAGCAGACCTCTCCTGTCTCCCTGCTGCTCCCCTCAGCAGTGGATTTCAGTGGATCCGCCTGTTCTGCTCCCCACTCTGTCTCTGGTAAATCCTCTCACCCCACACCTCTGGCCCACACCCCAGCTCCTGTATGCATAAATCAATTAAAAAAAAAAAGACTAATCAGCAGGTCAGAATGTCAGGACCGAGACTACTTACACCCTCCCTGAGCAAACCACTGAGCGCTGTGGCTGCAGTTCACTCTTCTGCCACAAGGGGCGGCAGTGTCAGGCCAGCACCCCGGGCAGAAGCATTCCAACATCCCGAATCACTTTTAGGCCTCCAAGGGGCACGCTGGCCAGTACCTGCAAAGAAGGACAATGGCGATTACACATCCTTCCAGTGCCTGCAGCCAAGTGTATCTATTCAGAGGCCAAATCCAAATGAAGACTTGTCAATTTTCTTATAAAAATTGTTTAAAACAAACCAACAAAAACCAGTCTCATACATACAGAGAGCGGGTGGTTGCCAGACGGGGCGGGGGCTGGAGGGGTTGCAAGAAAAGGGTGAGAGGGGCTGGGAGACACACGTTGCCAGTGACGACAACAACTCACAGGGTGGCAGCGCCAGGCCTGGGGCCCACGGCAACAGTCTGGCTGGGCCATTGAGCTTCGCTGAGGGCAGACAAGAAGCAGCATCTCCGGGGTCCTCGTGCACAATGTCAGGTCATTAACTTGGACATGGGACACTAATTTAATGCTGCTTTAAAAAAAATTATTTACTTATGCATACAAGCTGGGGTACAGGCCAGAGGCGTGGGGCGGCAAGAGAGTTCACCAGAGACAGAGTGGGGAGCAGAACAGGCAGATTGACGGAAACACACTCCTGAGGGGAGCAGCGGGCGAGGCAGGAGAGGTCTGCCGCGCCATGTTTAATGCTGCTTTTCAATGACACTTCAAAAAAGAATGATTTGTTTAAAAAGTTTTCATCTTGCTGCTTCTCATGGCCTTGAACTTGGAACAGGAAGGAAGGAGACTCAGAGGGTTGAGCTTTTCTTGGGGGCTGCCCCCCCCAGAGTACCTTGCGGGGGGCTCTTTCTAGTGACTAACACTGTCCTGAGTCCACCAGCAAGAAGGGGGACCCCCCATACCCAATGGGATTGGGCGTCGAGTCTGGATTGAGCGCACTGCAGGCTGAGTTCTGTCACCTGCGCGAGGGTTGCTGTGATATATAAAATGTGTGGGAGACATCTCAGCTCTCAAGGATGCTTCCCTGAGCTGGGAGGTATTCTTTGTGCTTTGGAGACCTTGGGAGGCCCAGCATCTCTGACTGAGAACAGTTTGAAGATGAAGGCTGAAGGACCGGGTCACGAATGCTTTGGTGAGTCAAACTGCCTGCGTGAGGATTGGATCCCTAGAAGAAACTGGGCAAGAAGAACAACTTCAGATTGAACTGCAGCGGAATATTATTCTCTCTGGGGAGTGACTACATTGAGCTGGTTTGCTGAAATGAAAGATACAGACAGAAGGAAAAAACCCTACTAGACAGAGGCCTTTCCCTGCTGAAGAAGAGACGCCCTTTCGCTTGGATCAATGGGAATCTACCTGCATTCTGCATTGTTCACTGAAAAATCGGTGATTTTGCCCCAATCTATGGCACTTCAGTGTCCCGTGCTTATCAGCACAAAGCCTGCAAATTGCAGAAAAGTAAACAACCATTCTCCTCGAAGAATGTGCTACTTAAAGTTAAATCAATAGGCTCACATTTCTAGTCTGAATAAAACATGAATCCTTAATAGAGTTATTTCAGAAAGTCAAATCTAATGGACCCTGCAGTGGCAAGATTTAACTATAAAGATAGGGCTGTAATGATTACAAGAATAGGAACAAAATAAAGGGATAAAAGAAATTCATTTGACATTTGCTCCGGTGTAGGCAACGTGCAAATGAAAATCAATTTACTTGAAGCAAAATCTTTCCCCCTTTGTAGCATAGATGCTGTGAGTGCCAACATTTATTCCTCACGATGTTTCATCTCAATGAGAAGGTCAGAACATTCAACCTCCGGATATAGCCTCAGCATTAGAAGTAAAAGTGAATTAATCCAGTTTCCCAGTGATAAGTGGCAACAAGCCATCTCCCCAAGCAAGTAGGCAAGGAAGAATATATTTACTCCCAAAGTAAAGATCCACTAAGGCCTTGACAATGAAAATTTTAAGGAAATGATCCATTTTCAACAAGGTGCTGTTTTGCTTTTGCACATGAGTTTCTCTCCAGAGAAACTTTTCTACAAGGAAGGAACGGAGGCCCAATATATAGTTATGCTCATATTTTTTGCAGTCTTGTAACAAAGAAGAAAAGAATTTTTCTTACCAGTTTCAACCTGAAGTTCCTCAGGGAAGAGCCCTCCCCTGGATTGCCGGCACAACCTCTAAGCCATCTGCGAGTGTACGTGTGGAGGGTGGATTGAGGGGCTGACCCTGCCTTGAGTCACGTGCCATCCTGGGCTTGGGGCCTCATGACCAGGAGGGGCAGTGGGGTTGGTCTGCAGCCTCAAAAACAGATCTCAGCTGTGAATGTTTTTGGCTCAGACAAACAAGTTTCAGACTTCGATGCTTCCCAAGCTGAGCTCGATAAATCTGGAAATATTGATACTTACGTTATTCTAAGTTATCTGGACCTGTTTGAGAACTGAGAGGTGGAAGAAAAGTCGTCAGGACAGATTGTTACTAAACTCTATTTTGAGGATTGAGGTCGAACTTAAATGAGTTAAATGAGAGGTTAAATGAGAGGTGACTAGTGACCAAAGAGCCTCTTCTAGGGGATCGGCTTTAGTAAAAGCAGGTCTTTCTGGCAGAGGTGAACGGGAGTAAGTGGTGGATCAGGAGGTGACACTGGAAGGACCTCTGATGACTCTCCTCAAGGTGAGTTTGAATTATTGGATCTATGAAATGTTGTTCTCGGAACACCTGTCTATCCCGTCTATAGAGAATTGTGTCTATAAAGAATTGTGGAGGAGCTGAGGCTTCACTCCACAGTGTATCTCTTCACAGCCTCATCAGCCAGCAGAAGACACGAAACTCTAGGTTCGGAGACAAAAGACATTTACCCCCAGCACAGCTCATGCTGGGGTCAGTTTTTTGCCTCCTTCCTTGCCCCCCAACTCCCACGCGATGATGCAAAAGGGCATCTATTCACATAAAGTGGAAAACCCATCTATCCTGGGTTGTTTTCTAGTTTGCTGTAGTGACGAAGTTTAACACTGCACCAGCAAGTGTGTGCTTCACCACCAAGGGGTGGGCAAAGGACTGGAACACAGACTCTCCATGGGTGAACTCAGGCAGCGAGAGCTCGAGCCCTGCGTGCTGCTCTGGACCTCAGAGCCTCCTCCCTGCCCTCCTGCCGTGGCACTTAATTGACAGCTGGCTTCTTTGTGGACAGCAGTGCTGGCCGTCCACTTTGACAAGATGCCCAGAGACCAGTGGACATGGATATCCATGGATTAAAAATGATTACTGTGATTTTGAATTGTGCTTTTCGATAATAAAGGGGAGAATCAATCACTAACCACCAGTAGAGGCATAGAAGAGGATTGTGCAGGCTGCAATTTTGTTAAAATAAAATTGCTGTGCATGGGGGGTGTGTGGCTGGTATTTAGGGTATAAGAACTGTGTTACCATCTGCTTGAGCTATTTTCATGATGCTCACTAAGGAGGAAATTCCATCTTCCTGGGGCTTCTGTTTAATCATCCATAAAATAGATGTCCTCAAGTCAACGGTGTCTTCAGCACGATCGATGGATGGGTTACGTGATGTCACGTGGTGCACTTGGGAGAACAAATCACTTGCATCCTTGTTCCCTCAAACCTGGGCGTGTGCTCCTGGAGGTTTGCCACATGATTTGGGGCGGCAAAGGGACATGCTTGCATTTTATTATTTAATACTCATAGCTATTCAAAGATGTGTTAGAAATTAATTTAAATACAATGTGAAAATAATGACAGCAGCTCTCCTGGCTTGAATGGTAGGGAGGTGGGCAGGTGTGTCCACAACTCTGACATGAGCTACATTGCCTGTTGCCACGATAGTTGGGAGGATGGAGCGATCAGATCCCAAACTCAACAATAGAGTTTCTCACCCTCTAAATTTAAAACCCCCTGCTATGGCGTACTCTTTTCAGCAACACTTAAAAAAATAGTAACTTGGGGTTTGTGGATCTGACAGAAGTTGTGAAAGTACCACGTGAGTAACTAAAGTTTGGGAAAAATTGACCTAAGAGATGACATTTGTTCAAAGTTTTGTGTTGGAGAATTGCGTCACTTATCAATCCATTCATTCAACAAACACAGAATCTGCTATCATCTGCATGCTAGGGATCGACAGATAGTTAAGACATGACTTATAACTTTGAGTGTCTTATTCTCTATTAGGGGAGACATAACACAATTAAAAAAAATTCCCCATAAAGATGAGAACATAGGAGAATTGAATTTATAGATCTAGGAAGCGGCATTTGAGCTGAATATTGATTTAGTAGGAATTCACCAGGCAAACAGGAATGAGAATGAGGCACTCTGACAGCAGAGGGCAGACCAGACATTTGGAGGTGCATGGTGGGAACAGGATGTGCAGCAAACTCTCCTTGTACACGTGTGTGAGTTGTATGAGGTTGTACTGAGGGAAAGGATTTAGCAGTGTAGGAGGCTAAAAGTGTTAGAGTCTTCAAAAAAACATATGTGGGAGTTTGGAGTCTTCAAAAAAAATACATGTGGGAGTTTGGACTTTATTTATAAGCCATTCCAGGATGGTAGAGATAAGACGAGCCTGTCACCACTGCCCGGTGTGTGCTCAAGGCAGACATAACTAATTGATCCCAGTGCTGCCTTCTGTTGGAGCCCACTTCTATCCAAGCTGTAGCTCTCTCCAGCCACTGCTATTGATTTTAGTGGCAAGTAAGATGAAACCTATTTCCTATTTCTGGCAAAGTCTGTGAGGCTAGAAAGAGCTTTTAATGAGAACTGGAGTGTGACATAAATGAGTTCAAGATCTGTATCTGAATTATTTTTTTATATAATTAAAACAATCAAACCAAAATATTAAAAAATAAAACAAAACACATCCATGCAGTGCCCTTACATTGGGTTCTGAATGATGCAGTCAGGGTAATTTTAGGTCAGAGGTTCAAAAAACGGTGATTCAAGGCAAATGCAGATCATTATTTGCTTTCTTTGGTTTAAAAATAGTTGATTGTTAATAATGAAAAAATAGAAGTATAAATTTCTTGAAAAAATCTGAAAATTCACAAAGTCTTAGCATTCCCATCTGCCAAAGATTAAGCCCCACCTGCTTTGTAGGGGAGTGTTGATGTCATTTCCTGTTATTGACATCTGACCTATTTTACTGATTTCTCTTCTCTGCCTGGACCCTGAGGGAGTTTTCATTTTAGTTCCTGCTTCTGTGTCCTAACAGTAGCTCATGAAATATTCCTAGACCGTGGTCTTGAAAAAAATATGAATAAACGTCATTTTTTATAAATTGAATTCTAAATTCTCTAACAGATGTATCAGCTAAAATCGAGGTGTTTGGAGCTTGTTTTTGCTTGTGAAAATTTTGATTTTCTCATGTCAAAACTTTTCAAATGAAGGGATTCTTAAATTTTGTTTTGAAAGGATAACTTCTCAGGCTGTGGAGAACAGAATAATTTTTTCAGCCAAGGATTCTGAGAAATTCTTTTAATGGTAAGTGCTGTTAAACATTGCATCTTAGAAGAAGGCTTCCGGTTCCTCTGCATAAAAAGAAACTTAAGATTTCCAAAGCTGTTTATGATCCCGTAATTAAAGCGGGATATAACGATGGCGCCTTGACGACATGGCAAAGTGCTCAAGGTCTGGGGGTCTCTTTCAGCCTGGTGATCGCACTTCTCTCTGAGACCTGCTGGGAGCAGACCTCTGTCCTCACTCCTGCCAAGCTGTGTGAGGCCGTCTCTTATCCTGACTACAGTCGCTTCACAAGTAGGGACAGCAGATGATCACCGTGTCCCTTCAAAGATGTGATTTTCACTTGTTTATATTCTGAAAAGGGTCTTGAGTCAGCAATTCTGGAGAAGCAACAGACCTGGAACCTGGGGGGTGAACACGAATCGGAAAGCTCTGCAGATGAAGCCAGCTGAGAGCATGAGGGGGTTGCTAGAAAGGGAGGGCCCCAGAAAGATGAGGCAACGCTAGAGAGGAGGGCGCGGCAAGCGGCATCCCGAGGCTGTCTCCCTGCTGTGCCAGCCCACAACTGTTTCGCCCCGCTTTTTGCAGCTTCTGTTTTATTTTGGAAGCCGCCATTGCGGTCCCAGCCTGCAGTCTCCTCAGCTGCTGGGTGATCTGCTCGAGCACCTTGTCCCCTGTGTGTCCCACCTTGTCCTTGGACTCCTGGACCGACATGCCCTCACCTGACGCCTGGTCCCAGGCAGCCCCCTGCTTGGCCATTCCAGTTCCCGAGTCTGCGCCAGCCCGGGCCTGGACAGAAACACTGAATTTCACCCCCCAGCCACACTGTCCCCGATGTTCCGAATTGGCAAACAAACCGATGGCCGCCTCCGCCGCAGAGTCAGGCCCAAATGGTCTTTGACACGCAAGCACATTTTGAGTGATACTTGAGGTTCACGAAGATGAGGTCGGGAGTGGCCCAGGCGGTTGTAAGCAACCCCGTGCGAGCGGCGGCGAGCCTCTCCTTTGCCCAGAGCAGGGCGAGTGTTCGCCAGCGCGTGGTGACGCTGTGATGCTCGGGGCTGGATGGAAGAAGATTTGCGCTACGACCTGTGACTTTTGCTCATGGAATCTTCTAGGCCGACGCAGATAAATCTTTCCATTAAATCAGCTTTCTGCCGGCAGCCTGTCAGGCCAGGGCAGGACTTCCCAGAGCTCAGTGTGAGGGGCTGACCCCCGACTTGGAGAATGGGAGCCGCAGCCAGGTCTAATCACGAGCTGATAATGGAATAATATTCGGGCTGATCAGCTGTGCAAAGCCATTATTTGCTTTAATGGGAAGTTCGCATTTCTCATTTCTCTTTATGAGCAGAATAAGGAGGTGTGTGTGTGTGTGTGTGTGTGTGTGTGTGTGTGTGTGTGTGAGAGCCCCGACACCATGTGTGTGGTTGTGTGTGGACACACGGGGCCTGGGAGGGGCTGGGCCAGGCTGACTGTAGGGCGGGGTCAGACTGTCCTTTAGAAGGCCGGCGCCTTGCCCATCACGGATATATTTAGATTCGTTTTGATTTCTAAAAAACGGCAAGAGCACGTGGTTTAGCTGAAGGGCTGCGTCTGCGTGCCTTTCTGCTCTGCAGCGGGGCGGCCTCGCTCCCTCGCCCGGCCTGGCCGCGTCAGGCCTGGTCTCCTGTGGACGCTGTGGTCCTGGTTCGTGCTCAGGCAGCGGCAGGAGCGGCTCCTCACTGGTGCTCTGCTCCCCGCAGGCAGGGCTTTCTGGGGGGCTGCCAGGCGAAGGCGTGGCTCGAGGGGTCCCTGCGGAGGAAGAAGGGGGTCCTCTCCCCGGCTCCTTCCCATCTCTGTGGCCTCTGGACACCAGGCTGGCCTCCCCAGGGCTTTGGGGTCCATCCCATTGAAGCTCCTGCCTGCGCCCTCCCGCCGGGTTCTGGGGAGAGGCTGATGAGGTCTCCGCTGTGATCAGGCAGGGCCAGGGGGCCTCAGGTGACAGGGCCCTAACTGGGGCCTCAGCCTCGGTGGCAGAAGGAGACTGGGGGTGTCCTCTCTCAGAACAGCTGGACGGTTTGCTGTCCGCCCAGGTTTCCAGAAAGGATGGATGTCTCCGAGCAGGGGATTCTGTGTGTGTTCGCAGTTCCCCGACGGGCTTGGGTTTTTCCAGGACTCATTTTTCCGAGTCTACGAAAGAAATGTTCATGGGTATATTTTCTCCTTTGTCCTGCCAGCTTTGTGGAGCGATAACTGACACATAACACTGTGGAAACTCGAGGAGGGGTGACTCGGCCCGTGGACGCACTGTGGGGTCACCCAGCTCGGCCCTGGGGTGTCCTGGCCTCCGGCACTGCCCAGGGCCTGACCAGGGCTGTGTAAGCCAGGGCACCCCAACCACTTTGTCCTGATGCACCAGGTTGGGGTGAGGCACAGCCCTGAGACAGAAGGGGTCTCCGAGGAAGCAGCCAGATAACTCCCTTTCTAGGAGACAGTCTTTTCCGGGGTGAGGGAGGGGACACCCTGCCCCCTTCTTTATGTCTCAAAGGCAGGTTTGATGCTTGCAGTCACCCATTCTGCAGCCGCTTCTCTAGCAGACACCCTGCTGCCTGGTGTCTTCGAGCTGCCGGAGACCCCCGTGTCGCGCCCGCCCCCAGCAGGCGGCCGCTGGAGAGGACTTAACCGCCTCTGCAATCACCGCGCCCGTTAGCGGGGGGGCTCCAGGACTGGGGAGACACTGTCGCCGCTGCTCACACACTTTTCTAGTTAGATTCTGATCCCAGCAAAGCTCTGGGCTGAAGGCCAGGTCTCTCGGGGTTCAGACTGGATATTAGCAAATGTGAGAGCTGTTCAATGTTTCTGTCCTCAAAATGAAGCTCCCCCTTGTTGTAATGGAAAGGCTTGAACGGGAATTGAAAAGGGAATACAATTTCTTGTTCTGTGATTGTCAGTTCTGCGGGGTATTAGTGACATCGCCCCTCAGCCTGAGAGTCCCACACTCGAGCCAAAGGAATCCTTTCTGTGGTCCCAAGGAACTGTTTAGGTCAAAACAGGCCATTTCAGAGGGTGTGAACTATCGCCCAGTCAGCAAGGCCTTCATGAATTATAGTTTTAATAATTATGAAATGCACTCACTCAAAAGCTTAGGGGTTCCTCTGTCATCTTCGCCCCAGGAAACCAGAATGTTGTTCATCATCACCTCGAATATCTCAGCTTGTTTTCAGGAGCAAAAGTAATCGTGGCAGCAACAAACTATAATCAATCAGAAGTGCCAGTGTGGCATTAAAGGATGATGAAATAATAAATATTTGGTCGTCAGCAAATTCATCACGATGATAGATTTTGCTGTGGATTTTCTCTGAAGCGGCGTGGCGGTGTCAAAGGAGAGAGAGTCCCGGCAGAAAGCTCTGATTTTCATCAATTTTTGCCCAAGAAAACAACCTGGAGTTTGCGCTCTGTTTTCTCCAGTAAATTCGAGGACGTTCTGAATACCCCTTGCTGGTGTCAGCCACTGTCCCCTGACGTGGCTTTTCCAACATTCATCTTAGAAGACAGGGGTGACTTTTGCCTTATTTACCAAAATCTGACCCCAATATACCCTAATACTCACGTGGCTATTAAAGTTATCTTCAGACACACGACTTGGACTTACAAACACATGTTTCAAAAGGAAATGACGTCTGCACTAGATATAGGAAACCATCCTCACTGCCCCACAGGAGACAATTATAAATTAAAAACAACAGGGAAATCCCCCCCACCCCCGTATTCAGATGCTACTATCTGCTTAAGGCTTTAAGTTGATCCCCCTTTGAAAAAGAGGATGTAAGTGTCTAGGGGTGTTGAAGGAACAAGGGCGGCAAGATGACACTCAGCTGTGGTTAGAGCACCCCGATGTACATCAGAGAGGAGTCCTGTTTATTGTGCCATTGAAGGCCATCGAGGTTCCGTTTCTACCACACTAAAAACCATCTGACTCATCCGGTGAAACCCCCAAAGGTGTGCACCCTTAAACTCCACTCTGACATTAACTGATGCCTGTGGTGACAGGCAACTCAGTACCAGGGGATCTGCTGCTTTTTGAAAACAGTCATATGACCTCATTCCCCTGGGTCAGTGAAGATGGAACAGGGGCCCCACTTCTGGCCACTGAGTGACATAGAGCAGTCTTCTGAGAAATCCTCTTCCTTGTAAAAAGAAAATGTAATATAAGAGGACCCTCTCCCAGCCAGCTGGGGCTTGGATGCACTATGCACTATGGGACTTGGATGCTGAAGATGAAGTAGGATAGAAAGACTTGATGGCTGGAGCTGCGGCAGCCACCCCATCACCATGGGGCACACACCTACTGAGCAGACCAACAGGCTTCTGATGGGAGACTGGTGGTCGGAAAGAGCCTGGGACCTTGCTGACATCTGCAGGATCCTGAACCAGTGCTAAATTTACATCCAGACATCTTCCTGAACAATTACCAAGTATCCTCATGTGGAAATGACTGAGTGGTTGGCTGGTTACTTGCAATTAAGTACATTTAGATGAGAAACCCTCTCCTGTTCGTGGATATTCCCAATTATCATGTGCATACTGCTAGCATGATTCCTGAATTGATACAAAGTCAAACTACTCTCAAACTTTCCTAAGATTTAACTCCAAAAGGCAGAGGCCAGGAAAGAATTTCATGGATAAAAATTGGGGGAGAAGTGACTAATAAAACAAAAATGAGGATACCTGGTGGTCTTTGGGCTTGCCACATGAACTGGATGAGTTCAGACTTGGGTTTGGTGAGGAAACAGTCATCGACAGGTTGGACAGGGACAAGAAACTTAAAGGGGGAGTTAGAGCTTATGCAGAGGTCAGCTGGGTGTGCCTGGGAGAAGCGAGGGGCAAGAAAAAGTCACTGCTTTTCAGAACTTTTCCTGGAAGAAGAGAAGAGGTGGTAGCTCAATTCAAGCACATCTTTGAGCTGCGCGAGGGGAGAAGGGAAATGAACACGCTTCTCAGGCAGGGCCCCCAGGTCTGATCTGACAGTTTTATGGCTTGACTTTAGCAACCATTGAAGCAGATCCTTGTATTTATGTTTCAATCAAACCAACAACACAGAGACCATGAGAGCCGGCAACACCTATGTTATAAGGACAGAGCTCACTGAATTTCATATTCTTAAAGGTGTTCACTTTAGTGGATTCACAGCAGAAATAATTGGGGGAGAAACATATCAGAGCAGCGACATCCTAAATGAGAATAGCTGGGGAGCAGCCGTGCCACCATTTGCTGGATTAACGGGGGAAGTTTACCGGAGCCTGAGATATTTGTTTGGCTGCTGTGAATAACCGTGCAACGGAAGAGGTGTCGGGGGAGTGCTCGGGGAATCTTACTCTTATTTCTTCCATCTTCTGAGAGTGCCAGGAGGATTCTACCACGGCAAGGCCAAAAATGAAAACTACACTCCTGTAATAGGGGAAACCGAAGCAAGGTTATGAGTCAGAGATATTCGGGCTTTGGGAAAGTAACTCTACTGATGGAGTCAAACGCATTTGACTCCGACAGCAAGACTGGCCGTCAGTGCGGAATAATCCCCACTGACAAGGGCAGGAGGAGCTCCCGCCATGCAGAGCTGGCAAACCAGATGTCCTGAATCCCCGCATCTGTGTTTTTAATTGCCCTGAGACTTATGTGTGGGTATTGATGGATGGACATGGACAGACGTCTCCAGATACTGCAGGGGTGTCCAAAGTCCCCACTCAGAATTCCACAGACGCTGTGGAGTTGGAGGCCAGATACCGCATCCTTATGTGTGCCTGGGGGCCACTTCGAGACTATTTGCTGAACATTAAAAGTACAACCGATAATGTATCTCTCCACTTCCCCGGCAGCACATGGGGGCATCTGGGCTCCGGCCATCTCACATCTGGACAGCCATATCCCTTCCAACGTGATGAGCCCAACTGCCTAACGGGTTGAAATTAAATCAGGATTTTGCCCAGGAGAAAGTTGAAGAGGAAATGCACTAGGTCAGCGGCTCCAGCGGCACCGTTGGTTTTTCTCAGAGTCACGAAGAATGGAAACTGGAAGGTGTGCATGGGGGAAAGCAGGTGGGGGTCCGGGGCAGCCTCCCTGTGTGTCTCTCCTCCTGGGGGGCTCCGTCCTGGGCACACCCTTCCTGCCTCCCCCGCCTGAGCTCCGGCTTCCTCAGTCTCTGGCCTTTGTTTGTTCAGAGGCTGCTGCTGAGGAAGGAGGAAACGCAGGGCACATGTGGAAAGTGAAAAGTAAAGTACGTTTTCCTGGGGACACGCAGCACATGGTCCTGTGGTGTCCACCATGAAGGTGATGCTCTAGTCTTCTACCAAGTTCTTGGGGGGAGTTGGCCAGATCGCAGACTTTATTTATTTATTTTTTAAAGATTAATTTATTTATGCATACAAGCTGGGGTGTAGGCCAGAGGTGTGGGGGGTGAGAGGACTCCCCAGAGACAGAGTGGGGAGCAGAACAGGCAGATCCACTGAAATCCACTGCCGAGGGGAGCAGCGGGGAGACAGGAGGGGTCTGCTGCGCCCTGTGGGAAACTCCCTGGCCAGGGATCGAACCCGTGCTGCAGTGGCTGGTGATGGCTTCACAGGCTGAGACTTAACCTGTTGCACCACCCGGGAGGCCCAGATCACAGACTTTAAAGTTGGAGAACTCACGTGATTCCCCTCAGAAAGAACCAGAGGATGCATTTACTCCCCTCTGCCCTCCCCCTTCTCCTCTGTTCCTCTCCCCCTTTCACCCCAAGGCCCACACGGTGCTGACAGATGACGCTGCCTCGGGGAAGCGCCTCACGTGATGGAAAGGTGTCTCCTAAATGCCCAGCATCGTTCTTCTTGTCCTGACCAGCTTCACCCAAATTCTCTAAGCTCCCTCAGTGTTGTTGCAAACGACCTCACTTCCTCCTGCTGCTGGGCGGTGCTCCGCGGCGGACAGACCACGGCTTCTGGACCTGAGCCCTCGGCAGACACGCCGTGTCCTCATTCTTCTAAAGAACTGAAGAATAGTAAGACCAATGTTTTTTGAATTTTGAAAAAAATAAAGCAAGTTGAGGTGATATTAGTTGACATCTGATTTAGGGGGCCACACCCCTCCAGGTGTGCCCTGGGCCCCCGCATCCACTGTCTTTAGTAGGAAGCGCTGGAGCCCACCCCCAGTGACCTGAGGGTGGCAGACCCCCAGGCCCCTCGGGTTACTCGGGGTTCAGTCTCCGGTGAGCTCCTCTGTTCGGCGCCCGCTGACGGCTGGGACCCGAAAGAGCTGTCCTCTCCGGGCTGCGGAGCAATGCCGAAGGGGACTCCTTGACAAAGGGCCACGGAGACGGCCGAGGGCGCCCCTGCGATGCCCCCAGCGAGGTGGCCTCGCTCCCCGAGTCCTGCCCGCAGCCAAGGGCCCGCGTGAACAGCCTTTGCTGAGCTGGAGCTCTTGGGGCGCGTGGGGCCCTCCGCGCTGCTCTCCCCAGCCTCCCCGCGAAGCCAGGTCTCGGCCAGCACTGACAGCTTACGGGGAGCCCCGTTCGCGCCGTCCGGCATCGGGGACACGCGATCCCCAACTGCAGCTTCCGCGCTGAGAGCATCCGCCCCGCGGGGGTAGGGAAGCCGGACCCCAGAGCACAGGCTCGCCGCCGTGACCGCATATCCCGTGTGCCCTGGGGCCGGCCTGGCCGGCCTGGCTCCTCAGGTGACTTACCTGCGCGTGAGGACTCGACGGGTCCAGGTGGGGACCACCAGAGGGCACCACCGTGTTGTCACCCCCGCGCACCCCCTCAGGTCATGTGGGTTGCTGCGCTTCTCGAGGCTGCTACCCCACGTTGTTCAAATGTCGCCTTCCCAGGCAGGCGCTTCCTTACTTAGGATTTCCACCCGACCCGCGCGGACCCCAGGCCTCTCCTGGATTTGTGTCCATTTAGGTGCACCGATGTGCGACTGTTTCACTTCCTTGTTTGCTTTCTGTCCGTCTCCCCGCCCAGGGAAGCCCCGTGAGCCCAGGAGGGTTGCGCGTGCCTGCTTCTCCCCCCTCGAGCAGTAGCCGAGGGGCCGCTTCCCACGGGATGGGCAGAGCCGATGCAGCTGATGGGCGCGGCCTCGGTGCTGCCCGCTGCCCCCGCGGGGGCACCCCCACTGCCCACTTGGGGCGCACCCCTAAGCAGGCTCCACCCGGGAAGCGCTTCTTTGGCAAAATGGACTTTGGGGGTGGGGCGGGGCTTGGTCTTCAAACACCCCCGTTCCCTGGGCACGTCCAGAAGCCTGCAAATTGACCATTTTACAGCCGGCTATTAATCATGCTGTCTGCTTTATGGCGCTGTGAGAGCAAAATGCCCTCCGCAGCAAGATTTCGCAACCTTTAAAGCTCCGGGATCACTGCTAATTCAGGCGACAACTCCCCGACGCTTGTCCGCGTGGCCGCCACCGGCTTCTGGGAAGCGAGGCGCAGCGACAGAAGCCCGGGAAATCCGCAGTGTGCGCAGGGGGCGCGGCGGGCGCACGAGGATGCCCCCGGCTTGGCTGCCGCCTTGCAGGGTAGAGAGGTCTCTGCCCACGTGTCTTGGTGATGGGGAGGGCATGTTTCTAGACATCGGAGATTTTGGGCGTTGTGGGTGTCACTCAACTTGAACACAACATCTGAATTCAAATAAACAGAATTATGGACCCAAAAGGTCAAAAAAAAATTGCAAGAAATTGGTTATTGAACTCCTGAAAAGTCCTAATTAAAGGAAAGCAATAACTCCCTGAGTCTTGCCTTAATGAATCTTCTGGATGGAGAATGGAATTCCCTATGGAGCCACGTAGCTAGAATGTTTACTGAAAATAATATTATAAGCGTAGCTGAATTATCCCAGATTTGGATTGGATGGTGTTTCCAGGGTAACCTTTTTATATTGTAAGTTCATGGGTGGTTGAGAAATTCTTCTGGCTTCCCTTCTTCACCCCTTGCCCCTCCTCCTTTTTGCTTTTTCCCCTAAGAGCCACAAGTCAAGACCCCCTCTTCTCCTGAAAGATGGATGGTGTTTGGGATTTCACGCCTCTGTTTCTGCTGTTCCTCTCGCTGGGGCCGCATGACGGGAACGGTCGGGGATTCCTCTTATAGTGCCGGCCACAATGGGCACCAGCTCCCTGCCCATCGGAGGTGGCCGGGCACTGTGCTCAGAGACCCTCTCCTCCTCCTCCTTCCCAGGAGGGCGTGAGGACAGAGGCGCGCCTGTCACTCAGGCAACCAGATCCCATTTGGAAGCCCCTGTGCGTCATTAGCCTCCCTGTTCCCAGAAAGCCCAACTTCGAAGAGCATCACCTGTTCTCAAAATAGCTTCTGTGTGTGGGATTTTCTCCACTGTTCCTCCTGTTGGACACCAGAGTGCCCAGGCTGGGGAGGTGCCGGGCTCAGTCTTAAGAAGCTCTTGCCCACAGAGACACCAGGCCAGCCCCGATGCCCAGGTGCCGGAGGGGTCGGGTGCCAGCCACAGGGCGTGCCTGTTGCTGGGAAAGGTGATACAATTTGGGGAACCAGCTAAGAGCTCTATGGCTTCACTGAGAAAGCTTTTGCCGGGCTGCAGAGGAGAGGAGGAAGTTAAAACAGGGTGGTTGGTGCCTGACAGCACAAAAAGGCGGGGAAGGATCCAAGGGCAGCTCCCATGTAGCTCTCCTGCCAACACTGCTCTCTTCAGTGTCCAGGAAGCTGCTTTGGGGGAAGAAAAGGTGTTTTCTGCAAATAAGCCAGGTGCCTATTTCATCCTCAGGGCTTTCTGTTGGGATGCTCAATGTCACATTTGATCTGTTCTCCACGTGATAAATAGTCTCTCTAAACTCAGAGCAGTTGCGTTTGTAAATAGGACACACCATGGGGAGGGGGCGTGTTCCACCCATGGGGCAGGAGAGGGTCCCCGTTCACAAGGTGTCACCGCTGGGGGGGGGCTGCTGCCTGCCTGCGCTCCCCAATTGCGCCCCCGGGGTGCTTGTCTCCAGCTAATTATTCACAGCTGGCCTGTCACCGGCAGGAATGTCCCGATGTGGGTTATGAATTATTTCACCGTCTAATTATAAACTTCTTGCAGGGCCTTTACTTTCTCGGAGGTTCAATACATCATTTGATTTAAGAGGCTTTTCAGGATCCTGTCCGGGAGGAGAATGGGCGGGCGCCGACCCGGCAGGCTCTGCGCTGGGCTGGGCTCCGGCTTGGGGAACTGGGGGCCCCCCGGGCCATTGGGATTGGGGGGAGACATGTGCAGGGCAAGCTACCCCCTAGGATGTTCATTATTTCCTTAAATCAGGAAATGAGCAGCAATGGCGGCTCAGGTGGACGTGCGGTGTCTAAACCTCAGTCAGGCCCTTTGTCCACCTGCGGAGTCACTGACCCCTTTGGGGTTCGGCGTGGGGGTTCTCCCCCTGCTTTGCCACAGAGAGGTAGAGGCGCCCCGTCTCCCCGCGATGGTCCTCCCAGCGAACAAGCCCTTAGTAGGAGCCCTCGTAGCACCTGCTGTGGCTACAGGGCCTGGATGTGCCGCAGGGGCGCGCGACTGGCGACCCCCGCCCCCAGGAGCGCAGATCCAGGCTGAGAGCCCTTCTCCCCGAGGGGCCTTGTGACGACACCCACTTTCCGGAGAGCCGAACACTGAGGGGGCGAGGGGGCGAGGGGCGAGGACATCAGCCATGAGCTTCGGTCTGTGTCTGCTCCTACCAGAGGGGCGGGGGCACGTGTCCCTGCCGCGGTGGCCTCCTCGGCCCAGGGATGCGCCTCCCCCACCCCCACGCGCACCCGCCTCGGGGTCCCTGGGCTCCTCCTCAACGCACACACCAGGCCCTCACCTCGCAGACCCCAGGCCCTCCCTCGGCTGGGGGCCTCCTGGCCCCAGCGGCCTTTGCCCCACATACTCCAAAGTGACTCGAATGAGTTGGGGGACACAGAGGACATTGGAGGGGGGACCCCACGTGGCTGGTTAGTTGTCAGACTCAGGACATGCCCCAGGAGAGACACCAGTGTCCGCTGTGGACTGGGGTGATAGAGGGTGCTCCCGAGGGCTGTCGGCAGCAACAAGGGTCCCCTCGGCTGGGGCTGCTGAGAGTGGGGGGCTGAGCGCACCCCACTCAGACCACGCCCCCAGATCAGACCGCGCTCACTGTCCCACCCCCCAGGCCGCACCTCCCCTCAAGCCGCACCCCCAGGCCCACCCCAGCACCGCCGTGACCCCAGCGGAAGCCCCCCTAAGCCGCGGGCTTCTCAGCGTCCAGCTGGGGGACAGGAGATGTTTCTGCTTAAACCCCCTTTGCTGGGGAGGGCCCTGAGGCAGGAAAAGCTCGCTGGCAAACCCAGTAAATATTTGTGGAATGATGGATGAGAATATTTCAGAACTTAAAAACCAGACATCTGTGTATGTACGAGTATTTATCTTTACACATGAGCAGCTCTGTGGGTATTCTGCATATTTATTTCTTTGGGGCCTGGCACACGGCGAGAGCCAGCCTTCCTGTTTGTGTTGTTTGTCCTCCAGAGAAGCAGACCCCCATACACGCGTGAATCCTCAACTCACACACGTGTGCACACGAGCACATGCGCACACACGCGCACGCACACGCCTGCGCGGCTATGGACGCTGCCAAATCCGCCTTGTGCCACTGGGAGGCCGGGACAGCACAGCCATGATTTCCGTCCTGGTCTGAGCCCCAGCGGAGCGGGTGTAGACCCCGGCCCAGGGCGGGAAGCCCCACGCCCCAGATGAGCCCACGGGATGGGTGTTCAGGCGTCCGAGGCTTGGGGGGTGCTCCCCCCGCACCCTAATGCTCGTGTCCTCTGTACACAGCCTCGTGGGCACCCCAGAGCAGCGCGGCCTGGAAGCCCTCAGCCCGGCGTCACCCCACTAACTCACTGGGGGTGCTGGAGTCGCCCTGGAGACATTCCAGCAGCCATCAGAAGCGAAGGGAGGATGGTCCACGCAGGGCAGGTTAGGGGTGCGGGAGCTGAGCCCCAAGTGGCGGCCCTGCCCGAGGCCACGGCGTCAGCCCTCGGCAGACCCACGGGGCGGAGCCTCAGACGCACACTTTGTCCATAAAAAGTCACTGCCCCTTAGTGTCCGGCACATCGGCTTTGCGTTGCGTGCTTCGCGGGGGCCGCATCTGTGCAGCCACCGGGGGCTCAGGGAGGACCTGAACCCCGCACCCCCGGCCAGAGCCAGGACCCAGGCGGCAGGACCGCAGGCGGGCGCGTGCCCGGCAGTGACCTGTGCTGGGGCCGCCTGGGGAAGAGCTCCGGGGGCTCAGCAGGGGGTGCGTGGCACGTGGAAGGCAGGGTCCTGGCTGGACCCCTTATTCCCTCTGAGAACTGGCTAGTTCCGGAGGGGCGGTCTTTCCCCGCCAGAGGGGCTGATGAGGTGTCAGACTACACAGCAGGCCGACGATGAAAGGTATTTACAGTACAGCTGACATTTCCATTTTAAGCTTCCCTAATAAAGACATAGGGGAAGCTTGTCAAAGAAAAGTTGAGCTTTATAGGGCCTCCCCGGTGGCGCAGCGGTTGAGCGTTGAGCTGTGGAGCTGTCGGCAGTGGTCACGGGAGTTCGAAGCCCAGCCGGGGAGAATCCCACATGGCGCAGCAGACCTCTCCTGCCTCGCCCGCTGCTCCCCTCAGCAGTGTGTTTCTGATCTGCCTGTTCTGCTTCCCACCCTGTCTCTGGTGAACCCTCTCACCCCCCCAAGCCTCTGGCCTGTACCCCAGCTTGTATGTATAAATAAATAAAATCTTAAAAAAAAAGTTGAGCTTTATAAATACCCATACTTCATCAGATTTGTTTAAAACTATTATTTTTAAAATTTTAAATAAGATTTATGTACACAAGAACTAGGGTGCAGGCCAGGTGTGGGGGTGGTGAGAGGATTTACCAGAGACAGAGTGGGGAGCAGAACAGGAGGATCCACTGAAATCCACTGCTGAGGGGGCAGCAGGGAGACAGGAGAGGTCTGCTGTGCCCTGTGGGAAGCTCCCTGGCCATGGATCGAACCCGTGCTGCAGTGGCTGTGGACAGCTCCCTAGGCTGAGTCTTAACCCCTTGCGCCAGCAGGGCGGCCCTAAAGGGTGATTTTTGATGAGAGCTGTGAGGGACTCCCTCTTACAGCTGTCTCCCCCCTGCCTCACCTGGGGTCCCACTTTCCAGGAGTGAGAAGCGATGGGGCCAATCCCAAGACAAAATCAGTTCCCTCTCCTTCACAGCGTTTTGCCTTGCAAAATGGGGTTTCAAATTGTCTTTGGATTCCAGGAAGATTTTAATGAAGCTTCAGAAGACATAAAACAAAAGAATATTTATAACTTGTCCCACAACAAGCGAGCATTCGCTCATCTATTCTCCCAGCCGGCCGACTGAGCACAAGTAAATCTTGGCAGGTTCTATAAACTGCCAAAGAAAATGAAATGATCTTCCTGGAAAATATCTCGCTCCCACCTGGGTACAATGTGGCCACAGAGGGTGTGCCTTGCTTGCTGGCGGTGGGGAGGCTTGCGCAGGAAAGAGCTGGTCCACTTTTTAGTTTATTTAAAATGAGCTGAAGGGGCCTCCCTGGTGGCACAGGGGGTTCAGTCTCAGCACTATGAAGCTATTGGCAGCCACTGCAGCACGAGCTCGATCCCTGGCCAGGGAGCTTCCCACAGGGCGCAGCAGACCCCTCCTGTCTCCCTGCTGCTCCCCTTAGCAGTGGATTTCAGTGGATCCTCCTGTTCTGCTCCCCAATCTGTCTCTGGGGAGTCCACTCATGCCCCGCACCTCTGGCCTACACCCCAGTTCTTGTGTGCATAAATAAATAAATTTAAAAAAAAATAAAACGAGCTGAAGCACTGAAAGAGATTTTTGACTCCATAGAGATGGAAGGGGTTCGCCTCTGGACACACTGACCTATAAGGTGCCTCTTGCCCCCATGGAAAAGATGCTAAAGTGGGCGTCTTTTTCTAGCTTAGAAACACAGCCAGATGAGGCAGACGAAATGATGACACTGGAATAGAAATCTCTACGCTTTTTCCCCAAACCGTGCCGGCGTAACAGGAGCCACATGAGCCAAGGAAGGGATGTTGCTTTTCCTCTTATGTAGGTTGCATCAAAAGCTCTTACAGCGAACAAATGACTCTCATTTTTTTTTTTTGGAAATAAGGCTGCTTCAGAGCTGGGAAAAAAAAAAGTTTGTGCAGGAAAGGACAGTCAAGCTAAATAAGGCTTCTTCAATTTCTTCACTAAGACTATAACTTATTTGGAGCCAACTTCAATTTCACAAGTTCAAATTACCTCTGTGCTTGAAAACTGCTTTGCAGGGAGAGGATTTACTCCGGATCCACCGCGCCTGGCAGCGTTTATAAAAGTGGAGCATTTTGGACACGGGTCGACATGAGGAGGTTTTTCCAGGGGGCAGGGGGCTCACTATGGAAATTCAAGATAGTTCTGGAAATTATGTACAAGATAAAAATCCCGTGGGTCTGAGGTTTCAGGGCCCAGCGCTTTTTGGGGGGAGAGTCTTCAGCTCTGACCTCGCCCAGGCTGGATGGCAAAGGAGGTGGGCAGGACAGAGCGGCTAGCCAGAGACAGCTGCAGGCTCCATGGTGTTCAGTTCTGCTGCTCCATGCAAGGAGGAGGGGCCGCAGCTGAGGGCAGATCACAGAGCTGTTTCTGGAATGGGCAGCAGAAAGAGTAAAATGCCCTCTAGCTCCACGGGACAGAGGAAATGGCTTCTGCCATTTGTTCATTAAATAGAAGCATGACTTGCATTTACATCATTTACATTCTCCTTTTAAAAATTCTTGCTCGTGGGAAACTTAAGGTACCCAGGGGCCTGGCCTTTGACCTTCAAATATCAGTGCAGAGCTAAAAGGTAATTAAAATAAATTGCCGTCTCAGAGAAGAGAGAGAAACATTCTAAGCTACTGTGGTATTTCTCACATAGGCTGTTTGTTTAATCAGTCCTGCTATTAATTACTATTAGTTGCCACTTCCAATTAATTTTGTTTTATTTAAATAGTGTCCTTTACATAACAAAGTTTAACTATACAGAATCACCTCTAATTTTATAATCTTTGTATGAATTTTAGTTTTAATATCTAATGCGCAGGTGCCTGTTTTATGTTTAAGTTATATGAACAACAAATGCATGCATAATTATGTCTACATGCCGTATTTTATTAATTAGCAGAATTAATATTATAGACTTCTATGTTTACAGATGATGGTTCCCGTATACTACATTATTGTGGGTTTATTTTTTTACGTCTGATAGGTTACAGATGGACTCTAAAAGGTCCATTATCTTGTTCTGAATCGAGAGATACTTAATTAAGACTTTGCTTGGACATTAGGCTTGTACTAAGCCTGCTGGAGAATAATCTCCATTTCTCATGAAAATACACAGGCGTGTCGCCCCCCCAGTCCTGCCGCGGCCCCGGACGCACCACAGACGGCTGGGAGGAGACAGCAGGGGAAGACAGGCCGCGGGTCCCGCTGGGCCATGAATGTGCGAATCGGCCTTTGGGACAAAGGGGGCTGAGTGTTGAGGGTCCAGAAGGGATAGAACAATGGTGGGGTGACCATTGGAGGGCTCAATCCTCAGAGGAAACAGCCAGAAAACAGCCGGCTCATTCTCTGTGATGCCTGGACCGGTCCCCGGGGGAGGGCATTGGGGGGCAGGCTGTGACACTGGGCTTCGGTGGAGGCAAGCGAGGCCTGTGCATGTTGGGGGGCAGCTGTACCCCCAAATTATGCAGCTGTGTAAACGAGAGGCCAGTCAGAAAACTGGCGCTGACGGTCGCTGGCTGCTGCGAGCAGGCTTGTTTATTCCCTGGGCGCCTTTGCTGGACACAGGTCAGCTTAGCGTCTCGTCATCTCTGCTGCAAACTCGTGCAGGCGGCTCTTTGGATCGGTCCTAAAATGCTCCTTGGGATAAAATTCAAGACTGGGATTCTACTCAGCGGAGCACAGGTACCCCCTTATGCGTGCTTCGGGGAGGCTGGTGAGCGGACGCTGCTCTCCCAAGCTGGAGAAGAAGGAGATGGGAATATCTTGGCGTGGGAATGACCTGTGGCCGCCCAGGAGCAGGCGCCTAACCCTCCACCGGCCTCGGGTTGCACTCTGTGTTTTACGACGCTTGGGTGAGCTTAGACTAACCCAACAAGGGAGAGGACGGGCCTCCCACCTCTGCCCCAGAGACGAGTTGCCGCCCCCGACATAACCGGTGCAGCGCTGTGGGTAAAGGGCCTCTCGGTGCCTTCTAAGAATGAGTTTGCGCTCATTGCTCTGCCTTCCTGGGCGACCTGCTGTTTGCACATCTAGAATATGGCTCGCTCCTGGAGGGCAGCGGGGTGATCTGGATTCAGGCCTTATGACTAGTGTCTTTATGGTGCTATAAAGACAGATTATGTTTATTATGGGAGCTGCTTCTTCCTGTTTGTATAATTCAAATACAAGCACATATTCTAGTTAATAATGAAAACAGGGAGTCAAAGAAATCGATCGGAACAAATGATCAGCATTATTCTTTGAATAAGGGGAAAACATACAAAAACTCTTTATGTTGCGAAGCCATTCGGACATACTAGTCTTTGATGATACATAATTTTGAATAGACGTTTTTTTAATAGGAGAAATTTTATTTTATTTATTTATGCATACGAGAACTGGGGTGTAGGCCAGAGGTATGGGAGGGGTGAGAGGAATCCCCAGAGACAGAGTGGGGAGCAGAACAGGCGATTCATTGAAATCCACTGCTGAGGGGAGCAGCGGGGAGACAGGAGAGGTCTGCTGCACCCTGTGGGAAGCTCCCTGGCCGGGGATCGAACTCAGGCCTCAGCAGTGACAGCCTGAGACTCAACCCCCAGGCCACAGGGAGGCCCTCAACAGACATTTTTAAGACACTCTTTGAAATTGTCTGAAATATTTAATTTTTACTGTGCAGACACTTTTGCTGACAATTTCATCGTCTTTCCTCTAAAAC
The DNA here is from genome assembly GCA_004024925.1 of Scalopus aquaticus. Lineage (NCBI taxonomy): Eukaryota > Metazoa > Chordata > Mammalia > Eulipotyphla > Talpidae > Scalopus > Scalopus aquaticus. The sequence continues at coordinate 45,715 of PVIJ01008904.1, forward strand.
TGTACCTGTGTGTTCATACGTGATGTATGTGTACACACGTGTGCGGGGGCTGGAAATCTCAATCATTCCATCTGAAGGTGAGTGGGAAATCAAATTTCTTTTTTATTGTCACAAATTGGTACATCGTCCATGATTTTGCTATAAATCTCCATGTAAACCTTTGACAGAGATCTTCTTAGTCCAGATGGCCTTGTACATTTCCCACACGACACTTAATTTTACAAAGACTGCAGCAGAGAGAGCTTCGGCACATCGCCGAGCAGGGCCCCTTCCCCCTCGCTGTCGATCACCCCCGGTGCCCAGGATGTGGGCGCAAGCGTGGAAACAGGTGTGTCGGGGAACATCTCGCTCCCCGTTCGCTGTGGGGCGTCTGGCATGTCACAGCCGCAGCGTGGCCTCAGAGCTCCCAGGGAAACCTGCGTAGGGTTTTATAGGCTGCTGCGTGGGGAGGTGATTTACAGAGGCATCTGGACGAGATGGAGCTGCCAGATCGTTTTTATGCTGGGAACGAGGCAATGGGAGGTGTGCCCCTGGGGCCGCCCAGCTGCTGGGGAAGAACCCCAGAATTCACTGCTGTCCCCCAGGCCTGTGCTTCCTCCCCACACCTGGGGGGACCCAGGGCCCAGCACGGGTCTCCACTGCCCGGTCTCCCCCAGCCTGGCCCACCCTGTGAGTCCACACGGCAGCGCTACGCTGGGCTGTTAAGAGCTTGGGCTCCTTTCAGGTTGGCCCAGGGTGAGGCGGTTGGCTGGGGTCACTGGGTGTTGGGGTCACCATGGAATCATCCCCGGCATTCTCTGGCCCTGCCTGTGGTGGGCTCCCCCCAGGGCCTGCTGGGTAGGCTCTGTACCCAGCACCCGAACCCCCGAACCCCCGGTCACCTCTCCCTCCTCTGCGTGAGCTGCCGAGAAGCACCGAGCAAGGCCGGGAGGACAAGGGGAGGAACAGGATGAGGACACTTGCCAGCTGCTGAGACCCGAAAGCGACCAGGGTGGGGCCGGGGAGCTGTGTGCCTCACCCACTGGGGCTCCGGGAAAGAGGGACGGAAGCTTTGATACAGATCACGAACAGGGGGCGGAAGCAGAGGCCACTCCTTGCACGTCCAGCATTGCCCTGACCTCGCTGGGCTGGGCCACTCAGGTCCCGAAAGACACGGGCCCACCTGGGCCCCAGCTCAGCTCAGCCCGTGGGTCTGGGCAACCCACCCTGAGCCTGCAGTGCCAAAGAAGAACAGGTGTTGGGGTCCACGGGGTCACAGGGCTATGCATATCTGGAAGGTTCCAGAAGGTGCGGAGACAGCTCCTCTGAGAGGAGACGCATCCAAACAGCTTTCTTGGGCTCTGGCGTCCGCCTCCGGCTGCTGGAAGTCAGGATTTAGCTCATCTGACGTGCGATGACCAGAACATCTGAAGATACAAATTGGGGTGAGGACTTGCCCAGGGGTCGAGGGAGCTGGTATCAGCAGAGACAGAAGACAGGGGGTTTCGAGAAAGAAGCAGGGGCACCCCCTGCTGGGAACAGGCCTGGGTCGGGCCTCCCTGCTCTGGCCACACCCACGGACACCCCAAGCAGGAAACCCTCAAACTGCAGCGGCCACTTCAGCACCCAGCCCCGCGGCAAACTGAGGCGCCCCTTCTAATAGCCGAAGACGCGAGCTCTGTGCCCGCCGGGGGCTTCCAGGTGACAGACACGCAAGCCTGACTGCGGCGGGCGTGGTCACTGGGCCTGTCCCCCGCGGTAAGGCCGGCTCTCTGGGTTTCTGGCCGGGAATTATGCTCCCGAGCTGAGCAGGTCCCATAAATCACAGGCCCTGCAGGAACACACCTGCGTCACCAGCCGGGCATCTCCCGCCCTAAACCGAGAGGAATGGCCCCACTCTGCTCATTCCCCACGGGTGGAGCAAAGCAGCAGACTGAAGGGCTCTAGAGACGCCAGCAACGGGCCCTTCTGTTCCTGGCTGTGATGGGCGCCGGGCACCTGGGCAGCCCAGCCGGTTCCTTCCTGGGGCAGACACTTCGGGGGAGAGAACAGACAGACCTGCGACTGGGGCTGGGGCTGGGCGCAGCGCGCGAGCTGACGGGCCTGAGAGGCGGTGCTGAGGACCTGGATGGCCGGGGCGTGCGGGACGCCCCCAGGAGAGGGCACTGAGCAGAGGGAGCAAAGGGAGCTGGGCCATGACCCGACGTGATAAGCCCGCCCTGGACTCCCGGCGTCCTGGGAGCGCTCGCTGGGGCACGGCCGCCCGCTTGGAGATGGGCAGCTAGCGCGCGGGTCAGCCAAGGCCGCGTCTCCCCGCGGAACTCCAAAGACAGACGCGCTGCACCCGCCACGCTGCAGAGGAAACGCTGGGACCGGCGCCTGGCCGGTGACAGGGGCGCAGGCACCGGCCAGGGACTGGAGGGCCCAGCGGGGGCCTCTCCTCCGAAGAGGGCGCAGGGCCGCAAGCTCTGGCGCAGCCACAAGGGCCGCTGTGCCTGGAAGGAGGAACCTTCGCGAGCCCCGCGGACGGCTCGTTTGTTCAAAGAGTTCTTCTCTCCACGGCCACAGTGGGCAGCGGCGACGCTGCACTCAGGCGCCAACTCCCGCGTGCGCTGGGCGGAGTCAGGGGAGCCTCCTGGGGGTGTCCCGGGGCCGGGTGGGGCATCCCCGGGGGTCCCCGGGAGTTGGTGTGTGGGTGACTGTGCTGTGACCTTGCCGCCAGCAGTCGCACGAGGACCAGGGGCAGTAAGTCCAGGGCGAAGGCAGCAGAGGTCCTGGGGAAGGGTGTGCCCAGCCTGGAGGCGGCGCGCGGCGCTCTGTGAGGCCAGAGGGCAGCGTGGCATGGTGAGGACCCACGCGGACCCCAGGATGGAGCGTCCCCCGCTGTTCAGGGCGGGCCCCGGCTGTGCCCTGATGCTGCGCTGTCCGGCTGCTTGGCCGTCACGCCTCAGCCTGGTTTTCCCGGGCACGGACGCCTGGGCCACTTCCCCTGCACAGGCGCAAGGCTGGTGAGGATTGGAACGTGTCTGGTCGTGTGAAAATCGCCCCACTGGCAAAGAGAACACGGGTTTGGGGGCAAAATGTCCTCTGTTTCCAATCTTGGCTGACTTTCAATGAGAAAATGCTTGCAAGAAATATGAGGGCCATATGGTGACACGTTGAGTCTGTGCTGAGATGCAGCTTTATGTTTTCAAATATGGTGTAGAATATAAATCCCAGGTTAATGTTTTTAATATAGAATGAATTTGAGCACATGGGAAAGAGCAAGTACTTAGAAATCCGGTAGATTCACCCAAGAAGAAATCAAACAGCAAAATAAACTTCAACCTTACTAGTAACAAAGCACATTAAACATACTATCTAGGCAGATGCTATTTTAACTCTAAAATTACATATGCAGAAAACAGTAAGCCCAATTTGGAGAAGAGGTGATTGCAAGTTATGACAAACTGTAGGTTAGTAAGATGTTGGTGGGACACATTTTTGCAAAATGCCCCCAAAGTCTTAAAAATGAATACTTTTAATTCATAGATATATAAATTATGTATATCAATATGAATATTTGATTCATATATATTTATTTCTCAATAAAAATATAAACAAGAAAAAAGAAATTGAAAAGTCTAACAAAAGGACTCATTAGGAAATAATTTTTTTAATAGAACTTGGAGTGGAGAGAGCAAGAGTGAGAAGCAAACGGAGAAGTCCTTGCTTTCCCTCTGGCCGATGTCCACTTCGCGGACACTTCGCATGGGGCGGAATCTCTACAGAGACTTTCTGGGTCCCGCTGAGAGCAGAGCGCCCTGTCTCAGGTGTGTGGATAAGAGCGCCCCCTACCTGACTGGAGGGTCTCCTGCAGGCCAGTCCACTTCCAATTATGGGCACTGAGGTCGGTCCTTGAAAAAGCTGCAGTTGTTCCTAACGCTGGTGTGTAGCCCCGAAACAAACAAAACACTCTAATTTTCAACTCTTCCCTGCACTGGGCTCTATTCTGACGACCAGCTGGGCTGAAAAAAGCGTAGAACTTCACTAACCTTTGACCCCTTTGCAACTGAAAATCCACCATTAGATTTAAACAGCTAGGGAAGAAAAGGATGAAATGAGGACATTTCACTCCTCTGTAGAGAAAACGTTTTTTAAAAACCGCAGTATTATTTTTTGATCACAGATTCTGTTTTAATTCAAAACAGCTCCTCTGTCTGCACTGCCAAAAAATGTAAATACATATACTATCAATATTTATGCAAGAAAAGAAGCAACTGCAGCTTTTATGTAAGGGTGTACGGGGCTGAGGGCTTTAGCCGCTGCGGGGTCTGCAGCCCTCCTGGGCCTGGCGCTGGCTCCCCCTCCCCAGCAAACAGGCCTGCCTTTGTTCCTGCCTCCAGCTGGCAACAGAGACTTCTGGGAGGTAAGTCCAGAGCAGAGAGCTGTGGGGTTACTGTGCATTTGTGGGACTTCCAGACCCCAGAGGGAGCGGAGGGGAGGCAGCCCCGCGGGCTTCATTGCCCGAGAAGAGCCTCACTCTGGTAACTGGAAAAAGATGAGGAGGGGAAGGGTCATTAAAGGGACGCTCTTCCGTCCATCTGGAGGGGTGGACAGGACACCCAGTTCTGAGAAGCCCCCGCCGTCTCCCATGCTGCTGGCCCCGAGGGGCAGTGCCACGTTCTCCACCTCCAGGATTCCACCTGCATGGCCTGATTTGCAGAGGCAGCTGGGGACGTGCCGTGAGGTGTTGCCCGCTGCCGAGGAGGGGTGCCGCCCCCGCCTTGGGTCTCGGTCTCCCCGGCCAGTCCAGCTGGCGACAGCATTTGAGGAAACGCCGCGGGCTTGAAGAAGCCAGCCCTCCCTGCGCTCACACCGGCAGCGTGCAGCCCCAGACCGCAGTGCCCACCTGTGCCAAGACCCTCTCCCATGCCCAGGGACGCCCTTCCTCGGCCACGGCCCGTCCAGCCGCCCCCCAACTGCCGCTCTCCACCCAGCTCTGGCCAGCACGTGTTTCTGGCCCTCACCTCCTCCCGCTCCGGCCCCTGGGCCTTGGAGACAGGACGCCTGGCAGAGATCTTGATGGAAAACCCACGTTTGATCATGTTCCTTGTTTTGGGATTCTTCTTGCTCTAAACAAAGCTGCGACGCTCGCAATCTGCCGCGCGCTTTTGGATAGCGTGATGGTATCATTAAAACCGCAGCATTGAAACCTAATCCCCGGCAAGACGCGGCCTCAGATCGCCTTAATCCTCTCGATGGGCCTGTGCAGGACTGCCTGATGAGGCCAGCGCCCGGGGCCAGGCTGACCCTGTGTGCAGGACACGCGGGGCCGCCCTCGGGCTGCTCTGGTGGGGGCTGAGCGTGTCCTCCGCAGGCGGCTGGTGCCAGGTGGTCTGCGCCTTCCCCGCCCCGGCCTGCTCCCATCATTGCTTCAGCGCCTCCTGTGCAGACCACGCCGGCTGTGTAGCGTGGGGCTGACGCACGCATTTCCAAAAGTACCTGACCAAAAGCAATGCTCCTCTTGCAGGCTGGCTCTGGGTCATCACTTTGCCAGAGTGCATGAAGCTTGTTCTGGAACAAGCGCAGTGCTGGCCTGCTCACGTGGATGCCAGAAGATACCAGAGGCCGCAGAAGGCCATAGCCACCGCGGTGAGAGGGTAATCTGAGACTCTGACCACGCACTGCTCTGGTAAGCGGTGTCCTAACTTCTGGGCATGTGGCTGCCTGTTTATCCTTGTCTCCATAGCGGTGAGCACACGGAGGCAGAGAGGTGACCGCTCGGCCTGGAGTGGGCTCCGGGCAGCCTCTGGCCGGCGAGCCCTCATGCTGGGCTGGGTGGGCAGCCCCCACTGGGTTCACTGTCTTCCTGGACTTTCCCACCCACGCAGGGACCTGGGTTTGCCCTCAGAAGGCCAGTGGAGAGCGCCACTCTGGAGCCTGAGCTCCTGGGCTCCCTCCTTCAGAGAGCGTGCCGGCAGCCTTCAAGGTAGTGCTGGCACCTGACACTGAATTCTCTAGGAGCGTTTTCCTCTCTGTGTTCTCCTAGGTGAGGCTGTCACCTGCCTCAATAGCTTCAGGGGTTTGAGCAGAAACAGGTGTTTCTAACAGGTGCTCAGTGGCAGGCCTGAGGCTGAATCTGGAGCCTTGGGGCTGAGGGGCTGTGAGGGCACACTCCTCTCAGCACCAGCCTGTGTGCTTGGAGAAAGTGTTTTACCGCCAGCCGCTCAGTCCTCACCATCCGCCCTGCCCTCTGGGCAGCTTCCTGGGAGCTGAAATTCACGTTTCTGTGTCTGGGGACTGGTTATTTAGGTGTGCTAGCTCTGGGGGCGTTACACTCAGCATGCATATTAGTCTCTGTTGTGGTTTTTAAAAAATGTCTTATTTGCACTGACAAGAAACTAAACACGATTTCACTCCCTTCCTCCCTCCCTCCTCCTAACCCCAGAGGATTTGTAGATTCTAGATTGATTGCTAACCGGGGCAGGAGACCCCCAGGTCACCATGGCTGAGTCCCAGACACCCCCCAGGAAAGAAGGGGGCCCTCCAGAGGGAAGACGGTCGATATAGACTGAAACTCTCAATATGTTCATACAAATCTCGGCCCGGAAATTGTCTTCTCAATAATTATTCTAAAAGTAATTGGGTAAATATTCAATGGCAGTCAAGGAAGGGGTGTTCACCTCGGGGTGACTGTGTAGTCAATCTGTGGGAGAATGTAATGGGAAGCAGTAAATGCATGTTGTAGAAAAAAAAATATAATGAATGCTGTGGAAATATTTATGATCTGTTCGGAATTTTAAAGTCATCCCACAGTGCTGGGTGCACAATGTTATTTAAAAAAAATAATCTGTTGAAAGACCTTAAGGTTATATGTGAAAATGTACATGATGGGATTTTATTTTATTAGCTCTTTACAAAGGCTATGATGCTGTTTGTATTCAGAAAAAGGGCATGACTTTCCTTCAGAGAAGGGCCTGGAAACATCTAGGCACTCTGCCTTAATTTCTAGATCAGGTCCTCCCTGGTGGCCTAGGGGTCAGTCTCAGGCTATTGCCATGACGGCACGAGTTCGATCCCCGGCCAGGGAGCTGACCCACAGGGTGCAGCAGACCTCTCCTATCTCCCCTGCTGCTCCCCTCAGCAGTGTTTTTCAGTGGATCTGCCTGTTCTACTCCCCACTCTGTCTCTGGTGAGTCCTCTTACCCCCACACCTCTGGCCTACACCCCAGCTTGTCTATGCAAAGCAAAAATAATAATAATTCTCTAGATTAACATCACTAACAAATGAACTTTGCAATTTAAGCTCATGTTTCTAGAGTTTCCTGTAGCAAAGGCTCCCTCCCAAAGTAATTTGCTTGAGAGAAATCATCATTATTTCTATATATTTGCATGGATTATATTCCTTTTCTACTACAATGACAGTAAAAATAATTTGGCTTTAGCCAATATTTGACTAAAAATAGAAGGTTCAATGGTATCGGCTCGCTGTGGCCGAGGTGCCATGGTTACACGAAATGCTTTGAAAGCTAAAATTTTCTGGCTCCCAGGAAAATAAAACGCAATTAGGTGATGGGCTACTGGGGAACTTTCTAGAATGATTTATGTAGGTTAGTTGCTGGATTCAGGTGTGGGAGCTGGGTGCACCGTGCCTTCAAATACCCGGCTTGATCCGATGGCTCGTGTTGGAAGTTGACAGCAAAGAGACAAAACCAACGTTGTAATTTACAGCCTCACCGTGCAGAGTATACATCACACTGTCCACGCTGCTCGCGGCGATGGGAGGTTCTGGAAGGTGCTGCTTCCGCGCTGGAAGATTCATTAGCAGCGGCTGTATCCGCATTCATCAATATCACTCTTCAGAAATCCTGGGCTGTTGCGGCTGGTTGAAATTTCAGTATATTCAAGCTCAGGCTGTGGCGTCCAGGCCCCTATGCCTGGCCTTCGAGAAGTCCAGCTTGCCCTATAACCTCAGGCCCTCTAGCTCCTTCTCCGTGTTTTCAGATGTGTGGCTGTTTACAGTCGACGAGGGAAAGAGGTGTGGGGGTGTGGACGGAGAGGGGAGAACCAGGGGAGCTGTGTGGTCCAAGTGTGGATGCAAACTCTCCAGGGTGCGATGTTCCGTCTGCCTCGGCTACCGCAGAACAGAACAAATGCGTCACATCGAGGTGAAAAATGAATGACGTGGACATTTTTGTGACCTGTTAAATTCTGTGAAGTCCCACCATAGCATAGTGTGTCTGCCTTTACGTCAAAGCCTGTAGTTTTACAAAGACTGTCGGGCTCTCTGTGGAAATGGAGCACTGTGGGAAGGGCTCGGTAAGATTTTATGTATTTTTACCCCAAAAAGCACAACAAAATGGGTGCATTTTACTGTCGAGGATGGGGTCCATTGAGTGGAGTCCTTGGGTCCTTCTGAGAAAGATTTTGGCAGAATTTCCCATTCACCCACACCCGGGAGTTTCCCAAGCGTTTGCGTGGACACAGAGAGGCACAAGCTACATTTTAATGGCTTATTAGGAAGCGGGTTGGGGGGGGCTGGGGGGGCGCTGCGCAGACACAGGTGGGCAGGGGGCAGCCGTGTCTGTGTTTCTCTGCCGTGTTTTTTGAGGGGTTCTCTGCTCTGCGGTCTGGTTGGGCTGGTTTGCTGCAACAGACAACCTTTCTGGCCCCACCTCAGGTCCCTGGACAACTCCATAGGTGGCCTCAGGGCTAGTTAATCATCCCTGCTCCCACCTCTGGTGCTGGCCCCGAGGGACTGTCCACAAGTTTTCTGCTCTTGGCTCCGTTGCCGGAAGTTGATTGCAAACAGGCAATGGAGGAGACCCGAGAGCTACGCTGGCCAGTAAGTAAATAAACGAATAAAGAAAGGTGGTAAATCGAACAAACTCCAGGTCTCACTGGCCCTTTCTCCACGCTGGGTGTTTTCTTCCCGTTCTCCGGGAGTGAACCAGGCGCGTCTCGAGCACCGTCGCGAGCTGAAAAATGCCCCAGTGGCTGCAAACTGCCGTGCAAATGTATTTAGTAATTTGGGAGCTGCGGCTGCTCCCTTCTCCTTGGAAATGCCCATCATTCACGTCTTCCCACACAGCAGCACCGAAGCAAAAACACCCCATCTTTCCTGGGCTCTCTGGCAACCAGAGGAGAAGAGGAAAGAAAATCAATACGTGATGCTCCGGCGTCCTCCGCCTGGGTCGCTCGGGCCGGTCATTACTCATTTCTGCTGTGGAAATTGGATGGTAAGTGTTGGGGAGACGGAGAGAAAATTTTGAGAACAAACTGAGCCCCTGACCCCACGGCCCAGTGGCTGGTGCTGGGAGTTTCCTGGCGTACCCCACGCTTTCAAGAAGATGCTTGGTTTGCAGCTTCTGTTTCCGTGTTCATCACTTTTTAAGATTGCTGCGTATCACCTTCTCAGACATCAGTCTCTGCAGATGCAATGCTGGAGAGCAGCTTAGGCTGACCAGGGAAAGGATGAAGTTTTTAAGTGCAGATTTGAAGCCTGTTTTTAAAATGCAGCGCTCCAGGGGTTCACGGTTGGTTCTGCTGTTTTCTGTGTGCTCCGGGTGAGGGTCAGCAGCCTCTTCCTGACCGTGGCCAAGGTGGACACAGCTCCGGCTTTGTAAGCCAAAAAGCAAAAACAGAAAACAAGGTAATCGTGTAAATATTTGTACGACCCTTTAAATGTGGAAACCAGCCTCAGCAGCTGGCTTCAGGAAGCAGCGGTCTGTGTCTGGGGCTGCGTAGGCCTGTGAGGGCGGTCACCCCAGCCCTGGAGATGCGGGTGACTGTCCAGGCAGCCCACGGCCCACTAGAGCCCACAGCGCTCACCAGCGTCCAGGCCAAGGGAGGCCGGAGGCCGTGAGTGTGCAAACAGCGCCGCCTGCAGGGTGGGAGCCAAAGGCCGCCTGTGGCCGGTCCGCTCTGGGGCGGGCTGCTCCGGGCTGTTGGGGTCAGTCTCCCCACCAGCAAGCCCAGAAGGTGGCCTCTCTAAACCCCTCTGCGGCTCCGTCCCTCCGTCTGCTCCATGACCGACAAGGCCCCCCGTGGCTATTATAGGGGTCGACCCAGGTAACCCAGAATCACCTCCCCGGGAGGGTCAGCCGATCGGTGCGGGGACTCCACCTGCAGCGGCCTGTGGCGCGGCCACGTCAGGTCAGGACCCCGGAACCCTGACCGGCCTCTCTTCCCCGCCTGTGATTTGCTTCCCTGATTACAACAAGTTTCCAGCAGCAGCTCTTGGTTTTGTAAGTGAGGCGGCTGCAGAGCTGAGCTGCCGGCACCCCTCTCCTGGGGAGACCCGCGGGCTGAGTGCGGAGGTGCGGTGGGGGTCCCGCCAGCGCTGTTCTGTCCGTGCTGGGCGACCTCACGCCCCCGTGAAACCGCCGCTCCCCAGACACGCGCACCCCCCGAGCTACTGACCACACTGGCCGTGACCCACGTTTAAACCGCAGAGACGCGCAGCCAGCCCGGCTCTGCCTCCCTCTGGCCTTGGTTGGACAGTTGTGTCCAGCGGGGCGGGAGCGGAGTGCCCGCAGCAGCGAAGGGCAGACCGGCCGGAGGCGAGTACAGCCCCGAGAGGCCTGAATTGGAACCAGGGCGCGCCTGTCCACGCTCACATCCCGTGGCGGCGGCGCGGACGGCCGCCGGTGGGCCCCGCCTCCTCGGCCGGCGTGGGGAGTGGGCGGGCGGCCCCGTGCGGTGGGCAGCCGGAGCGGCGGCCGCGGACCTCTCGAAGCTGCTCCCGGGACCCCTTTTTGTGCCTGATGGCTGCGCCCCCGGCGCAGTGGGGTCCCTCTGGGGTTTCGCCGAGCCTTCCCCATGCGGGGCCCAGACACCACACCTGGGCGCCGGGGAGCCCCCCTTTCTGGGCGTGAACGGCTGGCGGGGAGCAGGGTCCATCTGCACCGGGTGTTTGTGACTCATTCACGATTAGGCCGGAGCAGAGGACAAGTCCGTGCGCACGAAGACGGGGGCCCTTCGGGACTCCCCCTGCCCTGGGGTGATGCGGTGGGGCCCCGGTCTCCCCTCCTTGTCAGGGACGCCGCTAGACAAGGTGCTCCAAGGTCCGTTTCACACCGCCCTGCCCACACCACAGCTGGCCAGCGGGGCTGGGGTGTGGTTTGCCACCCGGCTGCCTCCACACCCTGGCAGCTGAAGTCGCGCTGGCGCTTCAGTCGCAAAGGGGCGCCCTTTGGGGTCCACGCTCGTGCCCGTGACATTTTGTCAACGATCAAATATAAAGAAATCTCTGAGCAAGCGTGCGGTTGTGCTTGGCAGGGGTGGAGCGGTTTGTGGCAACGCTGATTTCCATGGGAACCTCTCATTCCAGAATTTACTGTTTACAGCCTCGCTTTTTGGGGGGTTCTGTCAAAAGCCTGTACGTTGTAGTTTCCCATGTACACGTCATTGTTGAAAATTCAAAATAATACAGGACAGATTGGCGCTCGCTGGGGTGAGTGGGTGGGGAGCACCTGAGGCAGGCTTGTAGGGGGGGGTGCCGGGACGTTGGTGGGGGTCTGCTCTGTCTTGACCACAAGTGAACGGACACACGGGGTTGTCGGAGTCAGCCTGGGGGGTCCATGTCCATTTCCTGTCTGTGACTGGGGACTGCGGCTTTGTGAGAAGTCACCTCCCTTTCCTCTGCTGGCACCTCCCTGCTTCCCCCCAAACTTCTCCACGCTCGTCCCCTCCAGGGGGTGAACCCACAGCAATGTGGTCTTGCTTCCGTGAAGGTGAGAACCCACAGCGGAAGCCCATCCCAGAGGGAGGCACCTTTTCCCAGCGACCCACTTAAGCGCCCGCCCGCAGCCGTCTCGAAATCCAGCCGGCAGACTGCAAGCCTCCAACGCCCGTTTTTATTTTCAGCCCAACATCACGTCTGTCTCCTCCAGCGGGAGCCGCAGCCCCGATTCTCTGTCCTCACCGCGCCACATGCTGCAGCTGGTGCTCACAAGAGTCTGAATAAGTCAGTTCACAGCCGCAAAGCAGGGCTGGACTTGAGCTTGGCCGAGACGGAGAGAGTTTGGACCAGAGCAAAGAAAACCGCAGACGTCCGTTTGCCCCCTGCCTCTGGGACGCGTCTGCTCCGTGACAAAGCAGGCGTGCGCTGCCCTCTCTGCAAAAAGGGGGAAAAACAGTCATTTGTCAACGGTGGATGCGCGCTACGAAGGATGCCGGCGCGGCCTGCGTGGAGCGCTTGGTTCCTGCAGAAATGGCCGCTGAAGACGCTGAGCTGAGGCCCAGCCCAGGCCCAGGGAGGGCTCTGCCGGCGGCCGTCTCAGATGAAGGGGGTCCTCTGCCTCCTGTCCCGGGGGTAATCGTCCCCCGCCGTCACTCACGGGCTCAGCGACCTCTCCTCCACCCCGCCGCCCAGCAGGTGACCCCGAGCTGGGCAGAGGTCACCTTCTCCGCTAAGCTTCTCTGCTCACAACGCCCAGGAAGCCTGCTCTGTGCTCCGGTCTCCTGCTTCGTTCTCCCGCTCCCAGCCCCGGCCCACAGCAGCCCTCAGCGTCCCCTGCGGGAGGCCCCTGGGAGAGGGGCCAGACCCCTGAGACCTGCCCTCGGCCCTGGATCCCTCCCACCCCCACTGTCCCCGCACAGCCTGGGCGTGACTGCACCTCCCACGCCCAGCCGCCGTCACCGCGGCCCGTCCCCCGCTTGTCCGGATGTGGCTGTGCACTGAACAGGCGCCTCCAGTCATCCTCCGCGAGCGGCTTCCTGGCGGGTCTGCGGGGGACCAGCTGACCGCACCCGTGTCCGGCTCCTCTGCTTTAAACCGGGCTCCCTCTGGCTGCCCCTGCAGACATCTCAAAGTCCCTACTAAAGTCGTGAAAGTTCAGGTTGTGTCCACGCTGGTTTGGAATGTACACGGGCGTGCAGGCAGCCTCCCGGAGGTGAGAACTAAAACAGCTGATTACACACCTACCTAGCACAACACGTCAGCTAATCCAGCCGTCGCGGCAGCTCCGAAAGGCAGGCATTGTTTCTGTTTCCATTTCCATGTAGCTTTGGTCACTTACATGACTTCCGTCAAGGCCGCACAAGTGGACGTTAAAATAGTCTATTTGCTCTAAAGCACGTCCATGCTGTCCTCCGTAACCCACCTGGGCGGCACTCGGCGGAGAATTCCAGGTCAGCGGGCGGCGGGCAGAGAGCGCTGCTAGTTTCGTGTCTCTGCGGTTGCCAGAACAGAACCTGGACATTTTTCTTTCTTTCTTTTAAGATTTATTTATTTATGCATGTAAAAACTAGGGTGCAGGCCAGAGGCGCGGGGGTGAGAGGACTCCCCAGAGGCAGAGTGGGGAGCAGAACAGGCGGATCCACTGAAGTACACTGCTGAGGGGAGCAGCAGGGAGGCAGGAGAGGTCTGCTGCGACCTGTGGGAAGCTCCCTGGCCGGGGATCGAACTCGTGCCGCGGTGGCTGCAGATAACTTCATAGGCTGAGACTTAACCCCTGCGCCACCAGGGAGGCCCTGGACATTCTTCTTTAAGAAAGAAAAGAAGCTGTTGATTCCACATGATGCCATTCCATTTTGGTCCTGCATTTCAGTGAACTGGAGATGTTGAATTAATGGACACTCAATCACTTGCTCCTTCGTTGATGGGCTGGTGCAGTTGCCATGGAAACCGGGGACTCCCACTTGCCCATCCGGTGTCAGAGAGCAGAATGGCGCCGACAGCAGCTGACCCTTGCAGACCACTTGGGGCAAACAGGGCCGTGGAGATCAGGGCCTCCTCGCCTTGGAAGACGTGTCTCAGTAGCTGCGGGATTTCTCAGCTTCAACCGCACGGGGCAGACTGGAGGCCAGGCTGGGCGGACACAGTGTCTTCTCATTCATTCCAAATGGATGAGATTTCTCAGAAATGAGAAATCTAGCCTCTTACGCCAGGGAGAAATCTCCGTTTTGATAAACAGGGGTATTTCAAAGCTCCTGACAGCTGAGAAAGTGATGGGGGATCCGGAGAATTCAATAATTTGATAATGGAAATGCATGTCCTTTCTCCTTTGGGGAATTTCGCCAGTGAAGCCTTAAGTTCAAGGAATGCTTTTCCTTTCTAGTTCCTTCCTCTGCAGAACTCAATGCTTTTGAGAAGGCACTTTTTTTTTTTTAAAAAAAGGACACTGATCTTATGCCTGTGAAAATGGGAGAATGTGATCATCTGAAGGGAAAATCAATAATATCTACAGAGTTTGAGAATAAGGTAATTGAAAATGTATCTGTCTGGTAAGGCAGCATGGAAAATTTGCCTTTGTTCCAAAGATGATACATTTTTTTTCTTGCTTCTGTATTTTAACAAAAATAATTAGTTTTCACTTTAGTCATGATTGAAACTCAAACTAATGGACATCTTCAGATTAAAACACATAATGGGAAGCCGTCCATCACTTGAAAAACACCTCAGTACATCTTAATAGATTTTACGTTTTAATCACAGCTTTTTATTAGTTTAAGAAATGTCTTCCCCACTTGAAAAAAGAGACGACCTGCAAATAGGAGAACAATAAACTGACAATTTCTTGGAAGTGGATATCCAAAATCGATCAAAATATTTAAAAATGTGTTGATCCTGTGAGTCACAGCTTGCCTTTGAACGCTGTGTCCTGAGGGAATATTGTAGATTCTTGCTGGGCTATTAAGCTCTCCCAGCCCATGGGGACATTTGAGGGTCTTGCCCTGAGTCCTGCCACTTCTCAGCACCCTGCCTGCTGGGCGCCTGATCTGTGTGTGACCGAACTTCTGCCCAGGCTGCGTAGGAGAAGAGCACCCCCTGCTGTGTCTGACCAGAATTGCAGTTTCAGGAGTTTTTAAAATGTCCATTTTTCAAGTTCCCTCAGCTTTGTTGGACCCTGTTCAACAGACATTAGAAAGAACAGGGAGGTGATATTACATATTTCTGTTTTCTTATACCTTAGGTTTTCTCTTCTTTGCTATTTTTAATGACCAGGTTCTGTATTTTCATGGAGATAAATGAGAAAATGCCTGCTATTGTTAGACCCAGGCCTAACACGTGACAATCCTCAATAAATATTATAGTAGCTGTTGATAGCAGCACCAGCCTCAGGAAATAAAATAATGAGACAAAGTGAATTTTATGCAACAAAAAGAGCAATTAGTTTTCCACGTTGCTGTTTTCATGCCCTTTCATTAGCAAACAGAGCAGAACTTGATAAACACCTGCTCAGACTTACAAGGAGGATGATGCTCGTGACAAAGACCCGCTGGAGTGTGGGGACTCCTGAGAGACGATTTGTTAAGAGGAGACAAATCTTCGCACGTTGCACAGTCCCCCACTTGCCGTGTTGTCTGTCTTTTCCAGGGTGGGGGTGTCTGGCTATGCGGGATGCCTTGCCGGTGAAGACAGCATCTTCCCCTGGGATGCTGAGTGGCCGGTGGCATCTTAGCTGCTTTTCTGGAAGCATTTCAGAGATGAGTCAAGGAGGCCACATGCCGAACTCTCTGCTCTGGGACAGAGCTGCCTTCGCTCTGTTTTATGTTTTAGTCTTTCCTTGGAAACAGGTAAGGGGAAGAAACCACTAGAACCACCCCGTTGGTTTTGTCCCTGGGAGTGAAGTGGGTTGCGCCGGGTAAGCAGCCCGGGCCGGGGCACCCACGACACCTGGGCCTGGGTCCCCTGCCGTTGAGGCCCTGCCAGCCCCCGCCTGACAACACCCCTTGACAGAATCGAGAACCGCTGGGCTGAGCTGCCACCCCACAGCGGGCCTCGCACCAGAGTTGGTAGCCCAGGAGCGTGGCCGGGAAAACGAGGGCGCTGACCCCCGTGTAGGAAGCTGGGGTTCAGGTCCCGTCAGAGAGAAGTGTGTTACTTCCGGCAGTGCCACTCTAGCCTTTATCGGGGCCTTGGTTTCCTTGTCCATAAAAGAAAAGGAATAAACATTCCTCAAGAGGCAGTTGCAAGGATTAAATGTCAAGTATTAGCAGAACCGCTGCCCTGATCATCTCCGAGATGGTCACTATTCACCTGAAGCAGATGAAATCCGAGCAGGGGATCCAGCCGGTTTAGACCATGGTGCATCCCAGCAACTGCCACAGTATTGGGAGGAAAGACCGAACAGGCGTCTCCTCTGCCCCAAATCCAGAGGGCACCCACAGGCGACGAAAGCAGGGCCCTCACTGCAAAGAGGAAGGCATATCTGTGTCCAGGGAGTTGTGGTCTCACCTGTGTGTAACAACAAAAAAAGTGTGTGTGCGCCTGTGTGTTCATTATGAACTGTACTGATAGAAAGAATAAGCGTCATTTATAATTCATAATAAAAACACAGGAGCATTTACTCTTTTTTTTAAAGATCCATTTATTTTTGCATACAAGAGCTGGGGCGCAGGCCAGAGGTGCGGGGTGGGGGGTGAGAGGGTTCCCCAGAGACAGAGTGGGGAGCAGAACAGGCGGAACCACTGAAGTACACTGCCGAGGGGAGCAGCGGGGAGACAGGTCTGCTGTGCCCTGTGGGAAGCTCCCTGGCCGGGGATCGAACTCGTGCTGCAGTGGCTGCGGGCAGCCTCCTAGTGCTGAGACTCAACCCCTGCACCACCAGGGAGGCCAAGGGACATTTACTCTTAATAGCATGGAGCTCCTTTCTGTTTTTGTTCCTCTGCGCCGGTCTTGTGCATGAAACAGACCGACTTTACCCTCCACCCGACCACTGGCCCGCCTCGGACTGTCTTTCCCACGAGTTGATTGTCGTTATATCTCATGCACAACCCTCTTTGATAGTGTTTTTCACCCTCATGTGATTTGCATTCACTGGAGGGGAACCTCTTTCGGTCTTAGCACAGCTCACTGCAATAGCGCTTACTTTTGTGTTTTTGGAGGCGTTCCAGGCCCTGGAGCATTGCTTGGTTTCATGTTATTCCATAATAGTCATATTTGCAACAAGCTCACATGGTTCACAGCAATCAGCCTTGGCGAGCCGGCCTCATCTGCTTTTCCCCACACTGGGCTCTCCAGCCTCTTTTCACTGCCTTTATTTTGAAATATGGGAAGGCTTAGGTGTAATAATGGCGGTGAAATATTCTAGTGCTTCCATTAATTCGTAAAGGGGTTTGCGTAATCCTCTTTAATTATATGTAAATCATCCCTGTTCCTGTCTAGTTTTGCATTGTCTAGATGAGAGAGAGTCAGACACTGCACACTAATTATACATTAATAAGCACAGATTAGTTGTAGCACCAAAAAAGCTTTTCTTGTGGGTTCATTGAAAGTTTCACCGGGCGATTGGAGAACTTAGCTAATAACTTTGGACACTCACTTCTCCCGTGAGTGGTGATGAATGAAAAGTAAATCGTGGCATAAATTCCACCTCTGACCTGAGAAGTCCTCATTTCCCACTTTGGAAGCAGGAGCTGTTTTTCCCTCCGAGTGTGATGTGATCGCGTGACGAGGGGATAGCCAGGCGATCAGAGGGGAAAGCCATTTTTTTAGCTTTCAGGCACTGTCTTACTGTGCCCCAATTTTCAGTTAATTTTATCGCGACTTCATGGGTATAGTTGAAATTATTTTCTGGTTGTAAATGTTCAAATCATTTTGACCAAAAAAACAACTTACCCACATTTTCATCAAAACTTGAAACAATTCAATTCAAAAACCCATACAAAGAAAAGGGGTGAAAAGTACTCTAAAGACATAGTCTTTTTTTTTTTTAAGATTCATTTATTTATGCATACTAGAGCTGGGGTGTGGGCCAGTGGTGTGGGGGGTGAGAGGATTCCCCAGAGACAGAGTGGGGAGCAGAACAGGCAGATCCACTGAAACCCACTGCTGAGGGGAGCAGCGGGGAGACAGGAGGGGTCTCCTGCGCCCTGTGGGAAGCTCCCTGGCCGGGGATTGAACTCACGCTGCAGGGGCTGTGGATCGCTTCATAGGCTGAGACTTAATCCTTGTGCCACCAGGAAGGCCCTAAAGACATAGTGTTGTCAGTGGGCATCTGAGTGCCAGGTCGTGGGGTGAGCCCTCAAGGGAGACTCCCCATTTCCATTCACCCAGATTGAAACTCAGCGGCTCCTCTCCGCAGTCCTTCCATTTCCAGCACCTTCTGGGAAGCAGATCTGCAGGGGAGATGGGACCTTGGCCTGCAATCAAAGGCTCTGAAACACAGTTAGCAAGTGCGGAGCCTGGATTTTAAAGATCAGTCTGGGTGAGAGGAGGATCGATAATTGACAGTTGTCCTAATGGCTCCAAATTGTAATCGATGTTCTTTGTTCTCTGCTTCCATAAAAGAAAGCACTTAGGAGGGAAAAAAATACCCAAGCCTGACCCTGGAGAAGTTTGGCAAAACCAATTTCAACTCTTAAGAAGCAAATCCTTTGAACCGTCGATATCAGATAGTTTCAGAAAATGAAAAGGTAAAGATGATTGCACATAAGAAAATCTGTATATTCCTGCTCAGAGATTAGTGTTTTTCAACCATGAGAAAATTTTATGGAACCACGTCAGTTCAGAGAAACGATAGGCAATTATTAATTTTATACGCCTCTGCCTATTTCTCTATATCCCGTGTCTGTATATCATCTATATCTACATATCGATCTATATGTCTGAATGCCTATCTAGAGCGTTCTGTTGGAGTGAAAAAAATGAAAGAACAATTCAGGGTTTTTTTCTGAAAAAAATTAAGCCGTAGTTTAATTTGACAGTCACAAATATCTGGACAGCATTTGCACACAGACCTATCACTGCCTCCCCCCGCCCCACATGAGTCTGCATGAGACCACAGAGGCTCAGCGGACGCGTCGATGGGGGCTTTTGAAGGCCCCCGGGGGAGCAGCCTGGAGCATCGGTGCTCCGTGGTGTCCCCTGGGTGGAGGTGTGGGCGGGCTGGTCTCCGCTCTGCAGGGGGCGGCGGGCTGGCCGCTCGGGCCCCACGGCTTCTGGAAGGGCACCACCCGGGCTCACAGCAAGGCTAATGGGGAGGCGCCGAGGTTTCCTCCCGACGGCCTGGAAGGCAACGTCCACGTTAAAGACGTCTTTTGCACGTTGGGCCGGGGGTTTGTAGCCAAGGCGACTGGGCAAGAAATGAAATGTGAGTCGTCCAGCGTGAAAAGGAAGGCGTGAAACTATGTGATCTGCACGTGGTCTGATCTTCTATTTAGCAAATGCCAAGAAAATCCATTTTAAAGACCTCTTAGATCTAATAAAAGAGCTCAGTTATGCAGCAAGCTTGCAGGAGGGGAGATGAATTTATGAAAAATCAATTGCATTTCTATACGCCAGGAATGAATCCTACAAAATTAAATTAAGCAAACAATTCAACTTGCAGTAGCTTCAAAAAGAATAAAACACCGAAGACAAATGTAACCAAAGAAGCCTGAAACTTGTACTTTGAACGATAAATTACAAAATAGTGTTGAAAGAAAGGAATGTTCTAGCTGAGCAATTAGCCAAGAAAGTGAAATAAATGGCAGTGAATTTTGAAAGAAAAAAGGAAAACTGTATGGATAGATACATGTCATAATCTTGTATGTAGAAAATGCTACGAAATCACATAAAATCTTTTAGGAATAATAGATTCATCGAGGCTTCCAAAGAAAGGACTAACAAACAAAAGTCAGCTGGATTTCTGACAGCCATGATGAGCAAACTGAGAATGAAGCAAAGAAAAAAAGTTATATTCACAACAGCAGTAAAAAAAGCAAAAGTATATTTTAAAAGCAAGTGCAAACTTATCCTTTGAAAACTAAACACTTGGGTGAAAGAAATGAAGAAAGACATACATAATGAAAAAGACGCAAACCCCACAGTCAGAAGACTTAGAAATTAAGATGACAATATTTCCCAGCCCACCCAAGAGAAAAGACAATTCCTGTCAAAATCCCAGCTGATTTCTTTGTGCAGACTGACAAGCTGATTGTAAGGTTTCTACAGGCTCAGAAGCCAAATCCTCTTGACAAAGAACACATTGGGAGGATTCTCGCGCCCCAGTTTCAATACTTAATGTGAAGCACGAGGCTAAGACATCAGCCCAGCAGGTCCCAAGCCCCTGAGCTCCAGGGGTGTCGAGGACGTGGTAGAATTTCAAGCTCGTTCACTGCTGGTTGAGATGTCAAGTGGTCCAGCCAGTTGGAAGACAGCTTGGCAGTTCCTCAAAATACTAAGTCTAGAGCAATGTTGTGACCTGGCCATTTATGTTACGGAGCACATCCAAGAACGAGGAAACCTTCCACGGCCTCTTGTGCATTATGTTTATAACATTAGGGGCCTCCCTGGGGTGCAGGGGTTAAGTCTCAGCACCATGGAGTTATCGGCAGCCGCTGCAGCACGAGTTTGATCCCCGGCCAGGGAGCTTCCCACAGGGCGCAGCAGACCTCTCCTGTCTCCCCGCTGCTCCCCTCAGCAGTGGATTTCAGTGGATCCACCTGTTCTGCTCCCCACTCTGTCTCTAGTGACTCCTCTCACCACCCCACATCTCTGGCTTACCCCCAGCTCTTCTGTGCATAAATAAATAATAAATCTTTAAAAATTATGCTTATAACCTTACTGATTAAGAGCCCCAAATGGAAACACTCTGGTAGCCAACCCGGGGGATGGGGAATGAAACGTGGCTCATCCATATAGTGGAATAACACAATGTACTTGGCCACTAAGGGGAGCCACGTCCACACAACAGCAGGGTGGACCTTACGTGGTCGTGCTGGTCCGAGACACTGGTCACATATGTTCGGGTGCTGTGGGATTCCACTGATGTGATGTGTCCGGGTAGCTAAGTCCCTCAAACCAGAAATTAGAGCAGGGATGCCTAGATCTCGTGCCTCGGGGTGACTGCTGGTGGAAACGGCTTTCCTTTTTGATTCATTAAAATGTTCTGGAAGCTGATGGTGCTGGTGGCTGCATAACTCTGCGTGTGCTGCACATGACTGCGTGTGCACTGTCGCTGGGCAAAAGGCTTGGCAGGCGCATGAATCTTAATTAAAAGATGGGATTAAAGAAAAGTACCCTGGCATCTGGTGAAACAATTGCCATGTTCGAAAGTGATTAAAAAAGGATCCAGAAGGCATTTTATTAGACTTGAACTCTTTCTTCTCTGCATGCAAATATTTCCCGTACGTTTTTAGCTCAAATGAAGACTTTAAGAAAGCTGCCACAAAGGCTTCTGGGCTTTCAGTCCTGGGGAGTTTCTGTGGCCCCCTTCGCCCTAGGCAGCCTCACCAGCAGTGAGGTCCACCAGTGCTTCCTGGAGGAGGCCACATACCAAGAGGTATGACAGAGCAGGGAAGGAGGAGGTGGTCTGGTTAGTCTGTTTCCACAAAGCCAATTCATTGAGTGAAACCTGAAGCAAAACCATTTTAATGAAATGCTTTGCAAGCTAAATCTGAAAAACAAACAAACAAACAACAACAACAAACAAGGGATTTTCTTTAATCCCAGCATTGCTGTTCAACAATTTTGAATGGACTAAACGACAGTGAACTCTTTTGAAACTAAAAATCTTTGTGTGGATCCAAAAAAATAAGTGTAATTAGGGTTGGGGAGTGCAAGAACTGAATTAAAAATGCTCATCTTTTATTAATCATGTACATTTTTCACAAGGAGACTAATTTTACTCGCTCAGGCTAATAGAAAACCATTATTTTACAAAATTGTGGAAACTGGCCCGTGACAATTTTATGCTGTTTTCCAAAACTCTCATTTTGTAGGGGCTGAGATAAGCCACGCTCACATGGGCATTTGCTTAGTTTCCTTTTTTAAAAAATATTTATTTTATTTATTTATGCGTACAAGAGCTGGGGTGTAAGCCAGAGATGCGGGGCATAAGAGGACTCCCCAGAGACAGAGTGGGGAGCAGAACAGGTGTATTGACTGAAACCCACTGCTGAGGGGGGCAGCAGGGAGACAGGAGAGGTCTGCTGCGCCCTGTGGGAAGCTCCCTGGCCAGGGATCGAACTCGTGCTGCAGTGGCTGCGGTAGCTTCATAGTGCTGAGACTTTACCCCTTGGGCCACCAGGGGGGCCCGATTCCCACATAATTTGTACTCAACTTTGCAAAGAGCTACAGAGCTACCCTGCCCTTTAAATGGGAAAATAGAATTTACTTTCTAACCTTTGTCTTAGAAAATGAGATAAACCCCATTTCCTTAAAATCGGCGTGGCACTTACGTGATGTGAAAGACCTCGTCTGTATCTGCATCTCTTCTGCTCGCTCAGCTGATAAAATCGTAAAATACTGTTTTGGCTTCATGGTGACGATTAGATCAGGTGTGAAGGGCCTTCTGGAAAGCTGTGTGCCAGATGACTCAGTTTGCACATTGAATTTTAAGGCTGCACATAGTGAGAGGCTGAGAGTTTGCACCAGGGGCGCCTGCTGGAGGAGGACGGGAGAAGGAAGCACTCTCCGGGCGTGGTGCCCACAGTGCGAACCGGACCTGACCGGACCGGGCCGGTCTTGTTACCCACAGGCCTCTCCTTAAGACGGCCCCTCCCAGCCACCTCCGTCCTGTGTGCCGAGATTAGGGCGGTCGGAATAATCTGTGCCCACAGACAAGCTTGCCAGTCATGCTTGTAGGATCTTGTTTTTCTCTGCACAATGCGAACTCTCTCCTTTCTGGTAGAACCCCCGATTTTGATAGGGCTGAATCCTGAGTCCAGGAAACAGGCGAGGGCGTGTGTCTGAGTGAAAGTCTTTCTGCTGAAAAACATGGGAAAAAATACGGGAAAGGGCTTGGACATTAACTTTTCAGCTTGTTATTTTCAGTGTATGAATCTCAGTTTCTGCTGGTTGGAGGAAAGGGTTTTAGGCTGTGAGTGGGGATTTCTACGTCCACGTCCAATTCCTTCTCTTTGCGTAAGAGTCCTGGGGGGTCATAGAGGAGGTTTCCTTGCGCTGGGGGGGTGCTGTTTGCACACTGGTCGTCACTGTCCTGTCCCCTGGGTGCCTCTGCCCTCGCGAGGCCCCTTCTGTGCCTGTCCAGATGATGTCGTTTTAGAGTCGATGGATTGGAGAGCGGAGCGGGGTCCTGGGGTCCACTCTGGGAAAGGTCTCCCCAGAGCTCCCCTCGGCAGCACGTGACAAGTTTCTCCACGAGACGGAGACTCAGTTATACTTAAAGAGCAGGTGTATTAGGGCGAGGAAGTGAAGGACACTTGTGCAGACACGAGCGGGCAGGGAGAGCTGCCCGCTGAGGGGCAGGTTTGCTGAGAGAGGCCTGCGTGGTGCAGGCCCCGGGCAGACAGGCCGCTGCCCTGCAGAGGGACAGAGCTGGTAAAGGAAGGCACCTGCATGGGCACAGGTGGGCAGAGAGACGGCTGCCCCGAGTTCTTGCCCGGATGGCACTGATATGGCCTCTTTCTGTGGGGAGGGGCTCATCCTCGAGGATGGCTGTTCGCTGGCTCGCTAGAATTAGGAAAGAGACCGGAGAGTCTCCAGTGGGCTCAGTCGCCATGTCTTTGCCCCCGGACTGCCGTCTGGCTCCTGCCTGTGCTCGTAGCTTAGGAGCTGGCACCCAGGGACTGTGCTCATGGTTCTGTTGATTTCTTCTACCCCCACTTCCTTGTGTGGGTCTAGTTCTAATCTTATTTTGCCTTGTATCTCTCCATCATAGATCTCTCAGCGAAGAGTGAAGGAGCAGTGTGTGGGGAAATACGTCTACAGATGGCAGGTGTGGAGTGAGCCCCGGGGGTGCTTTCGACATGCCTCCCCTGACGGCCATTTGCAGATCTTTGGGAAAATGTCTATTCGGGTGTATGGCCTGATTTTTAAATAAGTTTCATTTTACTGCAGTAAGATGGCACTCTGGCCTCACGTACAGGCACCCGGGAGCCGGAGATCTACACTACCTCAAGTTCACCACTGCCCCCCAGAGCCACCCTTCACTCCACCGTCTGCCAGTTTTTCAACTGAGCACTTATTTGCTGTTGAGTTTCTTCAAGGAGCTGTTTTTGGGGGGCACTTAAACGATGATGAGGACACAAACACACAGAGATTAGAAGGAAGGGTATTCGGGGTGTGAACACCCTGGGTGTGGCAAGCTAGGAAGGCTTCTGGGAGGAGGTGTCGATAGGCAGAGAGGCAGGGGGTGGCGTGCAGGGCTCCTGGGGCCTCTGGGACCTCGAGCACCTCCCAGAACACACAAGGACAATGGCCAGGGAGGGAGGGATGCAGCCACGACTCCCTGAGGAACGGGGCGGGCAGTGAGACTGACCATTCAGAGAACAAGCAGGGCGAAGTCAGATATAAATAAAAGATGTGTCTGTATAAAATAGAAAAGGCAGCGATTAAAGCTAACCTCCCTTTGCTCATCTTACTTAATTCCAGTTCTGCATCAAGTGCCTCCGGTCGAACACGCTTAACAGTTGGCGGCTAACTTTCCACGTCTTTAAAAACATCTTTCTTTCGCATCTCTGGCAAATGTGTGTTTTGCCAAACTGTAGTATCTTGGAGAAAAACATGGCCAGACATCTACGGAGAAAAGAAGGGGCTCTGGAGGGGGGCCAGCCACCCCCAGGGAGGCCAGAGTGCTTCAGGAGCTTTTCTGTCCTCATTTCACTGCAAAATAGTTGAAGGAATAAAAGACCAGCAGGGAGTCATTTGCAGAGGAAGTGCCTTCATCAGCTGTTGCGTGGAAAAGACAGCAGCACCTCAGCCTTCCCCGTGAAGAGATTCACAGCTTTTCCCATATTTTCTCCTCTCCTCTGGATGAACGTGAATTATTTGTTGGAGAGGATGTAGTTTTTGGGTTTGAGAGCGGGGTCCTTGGGGTTACTCTGGGAAAGGTTTCCCAGAGCTCCCTGCGGCACGCAGCAAGTTTCTCCACGAGGCAGAGACTTAGTTATACTTAAAGAGCAGATTTATTAGGGAAAGGGACGAGGAAGTAAAGGATGCTGCATAGACACAAGATGTTTTCCATTTCGTCAAGAATATTCTAGAAGGAAGTGGGAGGGATTTATGCGGGGGCAGCAGCCAAGTACCAGGTGAGATGGGACATCTCTGCTGAGCCATTGCCGGGGGCGCT
>PVIJ01008905.1:0-70661 GCA_004024925.1 Scalopus aquaticus
TGGGGGGGAGGGATCTAGGCGTGGGGGCTGGGGGTTTGAAGAAACCTCCCAAGCGGCCCAAGGAGTGGGCCCCGGGGTGAGATTCCCAGGTGTGGGGCGGAGAGGTAAGGTGACCCCTGCCCAGCGACCGCGCCAGCCAGGAGCGCATTCCCAGGCCTCCCGCCGGAGGTCCGCAGGTGACTGGCTGGCCGGGAGGTAGCAGGCGAGCGAGCCAGCCCAGTTTGCCGTCTCCAAGGCGACCGCCCGCGCGGCGCCAGCCTGACAGCCAGTCCCGGTTTTATGAATGGGTGACGTCACGGGCCTGGCGTCTAACGGTCTGAGCCGCTTGTTCAGACGCTGACACAGACCAGCCCGGGAACAAGCGGGGGGGTGGGGTGGGGGGGCAGCCTGGAGCTCCACAGCTGCCGCGCCGTGGGAGGGAGACCCTGATCCGAGGTCTTTGGGAGAAAGAAAAAAAAAAAAGGAGAGAAAAACATTTTAAATCACTAGTTGATGCAGATTTGGGGGAATTTTTGCAGGAGCTGCAGCCCCACGTCTGGGCGCCGTCTATCTAGTTCAGATCCCAAAGGTTCCCCGAATTAATTGCTCCCACCCCCAAAAGGTCTGAGTAAGGCCCCCTGGTCTCAGGAACATTAAACTGACACTATTCTTTGTGAATTGGGAAAGAAGACAGGCCCTGGGGAACAGACGTAAGGGAGGCCAGCTTTAAATTATGGCCCAAATGTTCGGCAGGTCAAGGTCCCAGAGGTAATCTTCTAATAGGGTCAGTACTGGACTGTCTGAGTTGTTCATCCTGGTCTCAGTTTCTCTCAGCTATAAAATGGGGCTGGAAAGGTGGGTGGAAAATGAACCTGGAAAAACTGATTTTTGAAGTCTTTTCGCTATCGGCAATACTGTCTTAGCCTCCTTCGCGAGGAGCCCAAGGCAGCCCTCGCCTCCTCAGGCACCCGGCCCCAAGCCCTCCCACTTTCTCTGCCCTAGAGACGGGAGTCTCCTTTCCATGCAGGCAAGGGTGCGCTCAGGGCCGGGGGCAGGAGGCTGGACGCAGAAGCGCTCGAGCCACGCCTCCATGCCGCTCATTGGTCGCTTTTAAACGTTTCGATCCGCCCCCAGGGATGTTTTTATAAATAGTCGACTGTGGGACTCCGCCGTGGTATTCTGCAAGCGTGTTTTAAGTGCTTTAAACTCTTCTCGCACGTCCTCTGCCACACCCGCCCTCTTCGCCTCCTCTTTTACCCCAACGGCAAAATCATGAAGGTCGCCAGTGGCAGCGCCGCGGCCGCCGCCGGCCCTAGCTGCTCCCTAAAGGCGGGCAAGACCGCTGGCGGCGCCGGCGAGGTGGTGCGCTGCCTGTCCGAGCAGAGCGTGGCTATCTCGCGCTGCGCCGGGGGCGCGGGGGCGCGCCTGCCCGCCCTGCTGGACGAGCCGCAGGTGAACGTTCTGCTCTACGACATGAATGGCTGCTACTCGCGCCTCAAGGAGCTGGTGCCCACCCTGCCCCAGAACCGCAAGGTGAGCAAAGTGGAGATCCTCCAGCACGTCATAGACTACATCTGGGACCTGGAGTCGGAGCTGAGGTCGGAATCCCAAGTCGGAACGCCCGGGGGTCGGGGGCTCCCGGCCCGGGCTCCGCTCAGCACTCTCAACGGCGAGATCAGCGCGCTGGCGGCCGAGGTGAGGTCCGAGTTGAACACGAGATCATTTTCCTTCTATAAATAGGGAAACTGAGACCTGGAGAGGGAGCTGGGGACTTGGCCCTATGTCCGCCCTGTCCTTTTGGGAGCCGGATTAATGCAGTGATGCCCAGGGAGGTCGGAAAAGGCGCTCCCGCTTGGCGTCTCTTGGGGAGCTGGGCTTGCAGTCCTATCAAGCCCCCTCTCACCTCTTCCCTCTCTCGTTTTCACAGGCGGCGTGTGTTCCAGCGGACGATCGCATCTTGTGTCGCTGAAGCGCCGCTACTCGGAGACCCGCGGACCCCAGCCCTCCCGGGGGCAAGAGGAATAAGTGCTCTCTGATCCTCCCAGGCGCCTCGAGGGAGCTGGGGAGAACAGGACTGAGATCGGAGGCCTTCCCGGACTTGCCGGATCCAGCCCAGGGCTGGGGGGACTGACTGGGCGGGCGACCCTCCCTCCACACCTATCAGTCACCAGAGACTTGGGGGAATTTCTCCCGTTTGTTTCTATTTTTTGAAAAGCAGACATTTTAAAAAATGGTCACGTTTGGTGCTTCTCAGATTTCTGAGGAAATAATTGCTTTGTATTGTATATTACAATGATCACAGACTGAAAATATTGTTTTACAATAGTTCTGTGGGGGGTTTTGTTGTTGTTATTAAACAAATACTTTAGATGGTGGTAAAGTTGCAGTGACTTCTTGGATTGAGGGGGCTGGGCTGAGGGTGACCCCCCTGACCCTTTCGCAGCTGGTGCTGGGAGGAAGGGGACTGGAGGGCTACATCTGGACTGTTGCTTTTACCGACCTGAAATGAGTGTTTCCGGTGTCTTTAAAGTATTCTTTCCCCATCCCTGGCCATTTCCCTGCTCCCCAGAGTCATAAAATTAATCCTTTAGGCCTCTAGGGTTTCCTAAAGTGGTCCCGGGGCCATCTGGGTCACCTGGGGAGGCTGTTAAAATGCAGATTAACCTGCCAAGGCCCCCTCTGGGTGGACTATTCAATAAACCATTGAAGTTGGAGAAACAGGTCACTGGGCCACCTGCATCTTTGTTGAGAGGAGGGGGAAGTGAGACCCAGAAAAAAGGGACTTGCCCAAAGCTGCAGCTTAAGCCCAGACTAATATCGCCCCATTCCCCAGTAGGAGGTGTCTCCCTGATAGGCCAGCCTAACCTTGGATCCCAGCAGGCTGCCCTGGGGCTCCCAGCTTGTCCAAGTGGGTGAACATGTTGGCAGGGCCAGCCTGGGCACAGCTGCCGGGCCACCTGCTCTGGGTCCAGATTCGGCCCCCTCCCTCCGGCTTGGCTGTGCCAGCAGCTCACACTAACCTCTCTCCCCCAGGGCTCCTGTGTGGGCTCTGCGGAGGAGTGGGCCAGTCAGCCTCTAGCTCCTGAGCAGGAAAAAGGTGTCGTTGGCAAGGGCCTATCTGCCTGGACATGTGAGTTTGCACTCATGGGGGAGTGCATGAGTGCCTGGGCCTGTATATGTCACATGAGTGAACTGGTAGTGCCCCCCAAACTCATGGGGTTGGGTCATCTGCGTACAGACTTGGGGGTGTCGATGAGGATATGCATGATATGCACAGGGGTGTATGCAGAAAGGCAAATGTGAGCACATGTGTTCTGCAGATAAGTGTGCAGCCTCCAGCTGTTTGGGCTTGTGTGTCTGCCTGAATGTGGTGGGCATCTCTGCATGGGTCTGGCTTGATGGATGGGCTTGTCTATCAGGGCTGCAGAACCACACTGGGCTGTTCTAAGTGTGTGATCATTCTGCAGATTGGTTGGCATTCCTGGGCCTCTGCTGGTCTGGAGTGAAAGGGAGGGCAGCTGTTCAGGCAAATCCTTCTTCACAGCTCAATACCAACCCTCTGGGCAACTGTTAGGTCCTGGGGTCACTAGCCCTCAAGTATCCCTAGTGGTTGGCTCCCATGTATACCTTAGAAAAACGGGGTCTTGGGGAGGGCAAAGAACTTGCCAGGCGAGGGTAAGCACTATTAATGCACTTTCCACAACAACAACAAAATAGCACCTTGCACCATCAGCCTGACCCTGCTCAACCCTTGACATAAAGGATTTCATGGATCCCTGTGGGGTTCAAGGCAGGATTCTGATCCCCGGTTTACAACAGAAGAAACTGAGGTAATAAACAACAAAAAAATTGAAGATTATCATCTGCTGAGCACCAAGCCAGGAACCAAACCTTCCCCAAGCACATTATGAACTTTATCAAAAAATATAATATTTATAGGTAAATTATGTCCTTTGATACTCCCCACCCGGCTGCTGTTTTATAGTATTAACTTCTCATAATTGTTGTAGAGAATAATGCAGTAGAGCACTTAGCACGCAGCGTTTGATAGCTATAAATTAGCACTATTAATTGTCGCCTGTGTGTCCTTGAAGTGTCGTCAGAGGCACACGTGTGCACCCACTCCCTCTGCCGCGCGCCCCCGCCGGCGAGCCCACCCACGGGGGAGGGGGCGTGTCCGCGTGCGGACTCCTACCCCGCGGGGCCTTTTTCCCGGGGAGGAAGGGGTGGTCCGGGGCCTGGGCCACCTCCCCCGCCATTTAGGCACACTCTGGATTCCACGTTTCCCTCTTTTCCCCTTTGGCCCGGGCCCAGCCCATCTGGAGGCCGGATCGGCGGCGGCCTGGGAGCGTTTCCATCAGCTGGGCCCGAGGAATGCGGAGCTATTTAACCTGAGCATCCCCAGGTGTACGGAGGCGCCTGGCTGTCTGGGGCCCGCCGCCTTTGGCACGGCCGCGCTAGACAAACAGCGCCGCCCCCGCCCTGCCCCTCCGCCCGCAGCTGCAGCCGGCCTGGGAACCGGCGGGCGCCGGCGGCTTGCATAAGAGAGTCCTGGTCTCGCAGGAGGAGGGGGATGGGGGAGGCAGGGGCCGAGGGAGTGTGTGTGTGTGTGTGTGTGTGTGTGTGTGCTCGCGCGCGGGGGGGGGGGGGCGTGTGTGCGTGTGTGTGTGTGTGTGTGTGTGTGTGTGTGTGTGTGTGTGTACACAGACAGACACGCAAAACCTCCTTTTTACCCGTCTTTGGGAAATCATTAAAGCCTTAACCCCTCCTACAGAGATCTCTGCTGAGGCACAGGAGAAAGTTTCTTGAACATCGGACCCTGTCAGTCCACGGCTTGAAGTATTTATTTAAGGAGCACTTACAGAGTGCTTATTACGTGCTGGACAATTCCTGCATCTAGTCTTTCTCACAGTCGTGGGGGGAGGGGGTAGTGCTATCCTGTACTCATTTAAATAGCAGTAGCAACAGGCTAATATTTTAGTAGCAAGGCTGGTAGAACACAGCCTCGGAACCAGCCTGATGTCATCATTTCAGCTGAGCTTCTGCTCTCTCATCTGGAAAATGGGTTCTGATCTCACCCTGGGAGACCCATGTAAGTAGAAGCTTAGTGCTGGTGATGCCTCACAGCAGACACTCTTGGCTTGTGTTGGTGTCCCGTGTTCTCAGCCCTTACTAAGGGGACCCTTTTATCAGGTGAGCCTGTTGCTTTTCCTACTTTTCAGATGAGAGAAGAGGGCGATACTAGAGAAGGGTGTTGCTGGAGAGGACTTTCCAGAAATAGGACTGCTCCAAAGGAGGTTTATAAGGGGAATTGTGGTCCCACAGAAACTCCAGGTTGGTCTTTTCATTTTATTTCTAATTTAAATTGAAGAGCACACCCACAGACCATCGGTTTTTGCAATCCACATCTTAGCAAATCTTAGTTTAAAAAATCTGATGGTGTAGGAGTTAAAGTCTCAGCACTGTAAAGCTATCGCCAGTCACTGTGGCCTGAGTTCGATCTCTAGCCAAGGTTCTGACGCACAAGGCGCAGCAGACCTCTCCTGTCTCGCAGTTGCTCCGCTCAGCAGTGCATTTCAGTCAGTTCACCTGTTCTGCTCCCCACTCTGTCTCTGGTGAATCCTTTCACCCTCCACACCTCTGGCCTACACCCCAGTCCTTGTATGCATGAATAAATAAAATAAATCCTTTTTTAAAAATAAATACAATAAAAAAATCTAACTAGAGCCTTGAACATGGAAGTGGCCCTGGGTCCCTCAACCTCTAAGGGTCCTGGCCAAGTCCCTGTGATCCAGTCCTGAAGGGCACCACACAGCTGAGCACAAGTCTTGAACCAGGTAGAGACTACCCAAAATGCTTCTGTGCTGGAGGCTGAGGAGTCACCAGGCCTGATCTCCAGATGCACACTGTGCCTCCACAGGGGTCCAGAGTGCTTCATACACAAACACCAACCCTACACCTGCCAGTATGAGTCACCCCCAGACCTCAAAGTTGGCTTCATGGGGGGCAGGGTGCCCAGGAACCCTCTGCAGTTTGCCTTCAGAGATTAAGTCGGGCCAGAAAGGGTCAGAACCTTTTTTCCTGACAGCTACTTTTTTTTTTTTAATATTATTTATGCATACAAGAGCTGGGGTGTAGGTGAGCGAGACACGAGAGGTCTGCTGCGCCATGTGGGCTAGGTTCCTGGCCGGGGATCGAACTCGTGCTGCAGTGGCTGGCGATAGCTTCGTAGTGCTGAGACTTAACACCTTGCTCCACCAGGGAGGCCCCCTGAGTGCTACCTTTACTGAATTCCAGGGAACTGCTGGCCAGAGATGGCTCCCTGCTGGCCAGGGTCACACACTGCAAGGCTTCCAGTGATTTGCAGGCCTGGGATCCTGGGCTGGCAGAGAGAAAGGAGGTGAGTCAGGGCCAGGCCTGGGGTCCGGTTGGGCGCTGCTTTCCGGAAAGGGAAGGAATGAGAGGAAACCAGAAGGCCTGGAGGCCCGCAAGGGGCGGGCCGCCCTTATCTTCCCGGGACCCACCTAGGCGGGTGCTTCCTGCCCCAGCTCTTGCAAAAACTTTTTCCCAGCACTGCCCCCAAGAGGGGCGCCTGAGCCGTACAGGGTTGCATCAGGGCCTTACGCAATGGGTGATGGAGGAAGGGAGGGAAGAGGGTGGAGGAGGGTAGCTGTGAGTTGGGGGAGGGGGGAGAAGGCCGGTTCTAGGCCCAGTACAGTTTTTGACTAGGCATTTGCTTCACATCCCTGGCTCTCGGCATCCTTAGCTTGAAAATGGGCGTTACAGTCACTGCTCTGAGGTTTCAGTGACGTCATCCCAATCCCGTCCACTCCTCAAGCTCTGGGTGACACACCATTGTCATCTCTACCTGGAAAATTCTACCAGCCCCAACTGGTTCATTCAACAAATAGTTACAGAACTTCTAGATGTGTCAGGCTGCCTGTTCAAGGAGCTAACAATTTAGATAAAAATCCTTGCCCTCTTGGAATTTATGTTCTGTGGAAGAAGACAGGCAGTAAGCCAACTCGCATGTGTATAATCAGAGGCGGATCCTGGGATGACCGAAGTTTTTTTTTCTTTTTCTAATTTTAAATCTTTTTAAAATTACTGAAGTTTAAACTTGAAGGCTCTTTATTTGGAGAGGCCGAGAAACGTGTTCTTATTTTTTTGCTATGTGTGTTTTTGTAAAATTTGCAAAAACTGTGGGCCTAGATTCGAAAACCTAGGTTCCCCCTGTGTAGTCAGAGGGGACACAGCAGTCTCCAAGCTTGAAGGTATGCTGAGAGGGCAGGAGAGAGTCGTGTCTACGGGTGCTGTTCATTCCTTCAGTTTGAGACCCGGTTGGCGTCTATTTTGATTAAAGTTTGAGACCCAGCGGCAGGAAAGTATTGGGTGGTCCAGTGCGCTCCAACGCGGCTGAGCTCGCTCACATCCCTCAGCAATGCTAGCGCCCTGGACTTTCCAGTCTTCCTCCAGTGACTGGCGTCCCCTTCTGGGAATACCCGGGACTGCACCAGCGCGGGTGAGAAACGAGAGGCCTTCATCCTGAGGGCGTTGGAGGCTGGAATCTTGGCGGCCTCTGACGGAATACCTGGAAACTGCAGCCAGAGCTGTGAGCGTATTAGAGTATTTCAGTGTGTTAATGTTGGGTGTGTGACTGTGTCTCTGTACTTGAACACGTATGCATCCTTAAATGCTCTATTGCTTAATTTTTCCTGACTTATTGTTTACCTAACTTATATGTATATATACACGGAGCCATACTCTGCAATTTTCTGTTACTCATTTTTCTTAAGATTTTATTTTTACTTACTTACACATACAAGAACTGGGGTGTAGACCAGAGGTATGTGGGTGTGTGTGTGTGAAAGGATTCACCAGAGATAGAGTGGGGAGCAGAACAGGCAGATGGACTGAAGTACACTGCTGAGGGGAACAGCCAGCAAGACAGGAGAGGTCTGCTGAGCCATGTGGGAAGCTCCCTGGCTGGGGATCCAACTAGTGCTGCAGTGGCTGCCCATAGCTTCATAGTGCTGAGACTTAACCTCTTGTGCCACCAGGAGGGCCCAAATCTACCAATTATTATATAAACAAATAAAAGTAATTTTTGGATGATAATAATCATTTTATTTTATTTTGATTTTTTAATATCTATATATTTTTATTGTTATTTATATCTTTTACATTTTGTATTCCCCTTGGGTAGCCCACCACCAGTTCACCCGTGATCCATCTCTGTGGTCCCTTGTGTCCTTTTCTACTCCATTTTGTGCCCTTATTCTCCCCCTCCCCCCAAATAATCATTTTAAAAACTTAAGTAAAACAAAAGCCAAAAAAAGAAAAAAACCAATCATATGCTACCGGCTTGAAGTCCACGTTAAATATAATCATTCAGGTAGCTTAAAAGAAGGGTGGAGAAAGATATGTGATGGAAACACTAATTTTTAAAAAGTTAGAAAGACTATATTATATTAATAATAGACAAAGTAGACTTCAGAACAAGAAAATTAGCAAGGATAAAGAGGGACATTATATGATGATTAAAGGGCTAATTCACCAAGCCATTATAATCTTGAGTGTGTCAATGTTGAAATTATCATAAAGCTCCTAAATATATAAAGCAGATAGATCTGAAAGGAGAAATAAAGTCACAATTATACTCGTGAATGTTGGAACTCCTCTTTCGTAATTCATAAAACAGAAATCCAGCAAGGATCTGAAAATATGAGCAGCTCTATCAAGCAACTTGACCTAACTGGCCTTCCTTTATAGAGAATTCCTCCTTAACAGTCACACAGCATTAGTTCTTTTCAAGTAAACTTGGGTCACGGAGAGACACAATATTCAGGTCTCTTGCATTAACACATTCTTAAAAATTTAATTGATGTAAATAAAGTATGTTCTTGGGTCATAATGGAATTAATCTAAAAATCAGTAATTAAAAGACAACTGGAAAACCTCCACCCCCTTAGAGTTTGTAAACTAAACAACATACTTCTAAATAACCACTGGGCCTGAGCGACTGGGACGCTGCTGGGGCGTGTTGTGGCCCCAGGGACGGTGAAAAGCAGGGCTAGGGAGGGGAGGCCTTTAGCGTGCCGGGGCGGAACCAGAGAAGACCCAATGAGCAAGGTCGGGCCCTGGTGAGAGCTTAGAGGCTAGTGAAGGCAGCCCAAGACCGACCCGCAGGCGAGGGCCTAGACGGACTGAGCCACTGAGGAGGACCCTTTCCCGGCAGGACCCTTTCCCGGCAGGAGCCTTTCCCTGTACCACCCAAGCTAAGACAGTGAGATAAGCTGGGGGGTGTAGGGGGCGGGCAGACATAACTGACAGGGAAGGAATGGGGCTGGGGGTGGCGGGACCCAGGCAGAGGCCAGCGGAAAGGGGGTATGATGACTGTGTGAGGCCGGGGAGGGCTGAGGGGCGCTCGAGGCCAGGGAAGGAGGAAAAACGCGGAGTTTGAGTGCCGGGATCGACGGCGGGGCCTGGGAGTGGCAGCGAAGGCATCACCCCGCAGCTTCGCGAGGAATACCTTTTCAGGCTCAGCGCTAGGACCTTCGGCCAGTTAGTGCCCCAGATGGACAGGAAGCTGTTACGATCCTGGCAGGCACCAGCGGACCCCTCCTTCCGTCCTGCCCGGTCCTCCAAGGGCGTCAGCTCTGGGGCGGGGCAGTACCGAGGGATCAGGCCGACCCGAAGTTGTCCATCTTCCACGACACCAGAAGGCGTCCGGGACAGCCAAGGTCCTGATCGCGCTACATGGTCGGTCCTGGGGCTGGGAATCTCGCCATTAGCGCCCCTGCACGTGGCAGCCACAGTTCAGTATCGCCCAGGGCTTTTGCCCAGGGCTTTTGGGACTGGCCCTTGGAGGGTTTTCACACCTTGGACGTTCTCCAAGCCTGGGCTGCCTCCTGGGCACCTCATGCTGGCGCTGCGGGTAGTCCAGCAGGTCTCGGTGTTGCGGAACCACCGCGCCCCCGCCGAGCCGGTGCTTAGCTAGAAACCGCGTTTCTGCGGTTTCAGGCGTCACCCTGCGTCCCTGACCACGGCCCCTCTGCACACCGGCCCGGCCTCCGCCCCCAGCTGGCAACACCCCATGGCACCTCCTTGTCTCTCCTGGGCGGGATCGCTACAGCGAAAACCCCAAGATGAGCCCCGCCCACGCACACTTACCTGCCCCCGCCCCTGCACTCACTGCCCGGCACGACCTCTGCCACACCTCTTCCCCTTGCCCAGGGTGTCCCTCGGCTCGAGGGCTGGAGTTGCGGGGTGTGCGACACTTTGTCCAACACCTTTTTCTACTTTCGCCTTCAGGTCCTGCGTGAGGCCTACGTCTTCCTCAGTATCCCCTTTGGGATGGGAGGTCGGAGCTGGGTCCTGCGTGAAAACAGCCTGAACTGGGTCCGTGCTGGCAGGATGTAGAAGAGGCTTTGTTTCTGGGCTGAGTTTCAGGGACTTCCTGAGGCTGATGGAGTGAGGACGAATTTCCCCTATCCAGCTGTGGCTCCTACTGGAGATGGGAGTCTCAGGGCAGAGTCCCTTTCACCTCCCCTCCCTGCTGTTTCCCCAGTCTTAGCCTATGTTCCTGCTTGGGGCCCCTAGCTGTTAGTGGCCTGTAATGCTGCATCCAGAAACCTCTCTCTTGTGTTCACCAAGACTCTGGGGGAAGACTCCTTGGCCCCTGGACCCTTGAGTGACCTGCCTTATGGGAGAGTCGGGCTACTCCCAGGTTTGGGACCTCCAGACACTGATGTGCAAGGCCCCAAAGACGGTAGCCCTACTGCCCTAATCGGCCTTGAGCTGCTAGAGGCCTGCCGTCCACCCATAGCCTCAGCCCTGGCGTCTGACTTCCTCCACAGATGTTCCCTATCACAGCATCACCCCACATCTGGGCTCCCACAGAGGCAGGGGTGGGAGAGGTCAGGGCAGAACAGAGGGTGCTGTTGCCCAGATGCCTTTCCTTGGGAGGGCCTGTGAGAAATGGGGAACAGGCCCAGGAATGGCACGGCCTGGCCACCCAGTGTGCGGGTGGTAGAGCCAATACACTTGAGCCCCTCACCCCAGAGCAGCCTCTGCCTGCTTACCCTGGAAAGGGCTAACAAGACTCAAGGCGTGCTCTCCCCCTAGTTGCCTAGGCAGGGTTTTCCCTTGTCCTCTGTCCACAGAGCTACTCTTCAGGACATCCCGGTCAGCTGCCAACAGGTAAGGTGGTCCTTTTGGGGACCTCTTAAATCTGGAATTCTCTAGGTCCTGTACAAGGGGGAGGAGCAGCTCCTAGGAGTAACCACTAGGGGGCTCTGGACCCTGCAAGGCTAATCCTGGCAGCTGGGGGCCTCTCGGAGATCCCCGCAGCTCCTTTGTGGGAGTTGCTGCTGAAGTCCAGATTGAGGTGATTTAGATCCCGTCCAATCTAGGGCCTTTCCCTGCCCTTCTAGTCTCATCTTCCCCTCCCTCTAGACACTGACTGGAGGGGTTTCTATAGCCACACGGATGGGTGTGGGGGGGCTGGGCACGCCAAATGGCCCAGAGCTGGGTGGCCTAGGAATTTTTGGTGCCTGGCTTCCAAAGGGAGCCATAGCCTTCATTCATTAGTCCACCATCAGTATTCTCATCCCAGGCCACATTTACTGAATCAGGCTCTTCTCTATTTAACCATATAACTCCCCTACTTACCTTTGGTGGCCGCCCAGTTTTAGAATAAAACCTAAGATCCTCACCATGGTCTATGAGGCCCTACTTGGTGGTCCACTCCCTCTCCAGTGCTCCCTTTTTCCCATTATACTCTGGTCAGGTGATCTCTTTTTGTTGCACCTGTGTTGCCCTCTCTGTAGGCCTTTGCACAGGCCTTTGTCTCTGCTGGGAACCAGGTTTAAACCTTGTAAGAGCAGAGACTGTTTTAGTTTTGTTTGGCTGTGTATCTCCATGCACTTAACCTGGTAAGCAATAGATAATAACGGTCAGCTAGACTAGCCTTAATAAATAATTCTTGAATACATGTACTGGATGTGTTTTTATTGATTTATTTAATTTTTACAAGAGCCATGTGAGGTAGAAACTATCATTAACTCCTTTCCATAAAAAGGAAACAGGAGCTCAGAGAGGTTTAGCCATTTGTTGAAGCTCACACGGCTAAGTTTTGAACCTCAGAGGGCAACTTTTTCACCATGGGGCATGGGAGTCAGTTCATCCACCACAGGCCAGCTCCCAGCGTGGAGATGCCTTCCTGGAGCAAGATGCATTGAGCCTGGACTGAATGATTGGCAAGACTTGGGTTTGCAAAGGCCATAAGAGAGCATTCCAGATGCAAAGAAAAGCAACGAGCAATGGTGTGAAGGCAGGAAGCTCCAGCTTCTGGGACTGCCCAATCAGAGGGGTGGGCCAGCCCACTCACACAGATAGCTGAGCCCCAGGATGCTGTTAGTGGGGGTCTTCAGGGGGAAATTGAGGCAGGGAGTTACTCTGCAGTCTTTTGCCCCAGGCTGTGGGCTGGGGCATCCCCAGGGATGCTCCTAAGCCCTGGAGGCAGGACTTTCCCACGCAGGCAGGCCGGAGAGGCAGTGGGCGGTCAGGGGCGGCACCCGCACTTGGCCACTCTTCAGCCTGCTCTCCCTTATTCCCTGGGCAGGCTCTTGGTTATTACTGGCTTGGCGGAGGCTGGTCCGAGCTGCTGCTGAGCTGGGAGGTGAGTGCGTGGGTGTGTGGTCCCTGCCATAAAAGAGGGATGGGCTCCCAGCAGGTCAGAGCTGAGGAGTCGCCTTTGTATGGCTGCTGTCTCTGCCCAGGTGTAGATTATCCCTCCTCCAATACACGGGGCTTTCTCACCCACTTATTCACTGATGGGGAGCTCCTGCTGCCCAGTTAGGGGGCTCCCTCCCACTTAACACATATGGTATGCCCCCTCCCTCTCTAATTACTGGGTGCCTCTTTCCCCAGATGTGGGGGGCCCTTTCTCTGGGGTGGGATGCCCCCTTCCTCTTCAGACGTGTGTTCCTCTCTCTTTCACTAACCCAGTTTGGTTCTTGTGCTCCTCTCAAGTTCCTCTTCACTCTCTGCTCCCCCTCCCCCATGGGATGCCAGACCCTGAGACTTCCTGGGGTGGGGGTTGGGCTGGCCTGTCCGTTCCCTCAGCAGAGCCAGGGAGCAGCCTCCCAGCACGTAGGCAGCCAATTAGTGGGGAAGGGGTGGGGGCCGGAACTTCAGGCCTGTACGGAGCCTGCGGCAGATGGCCCTGGCAGGGAGCGAGGCCATCCCAGGCCCTGCTCCTCCCATCTGGACTCCCACGCAGGTCCTCGTGCAGGACGAACAACTGAGGCGGTTTCTCCAACCTGACCACGGTGAGCTGGGGCTGGAACCAGACCCTTTAGGGTTGGATCTCCTCCCACCTCGAAGATGGTGAATCGAGGCTCCCCCCCAGGAGGGGGCTTTAAATGCCCATCTACCCCCATAGGGATATCAGAAAAAATTAGAAGGGTCAGGAGCGTAAGGGTGACTCTGAAATCCTGCAATCCCTCTATCACCACACCACGAAAGCAGGTTTCTCGGTCTGCACCCTGAGGGGTACAGAGAGAGGGCAACATGGGGGCAGAACTCATCCATACACACACCCAGATGTTTTTCAGAGCCGCCGGGAGTTTGGTGCTGAAGAAACAAGGACTCGGAATTCGAGGGATGCACAACCCAGGAGGCCCAGGTAAGCCCTGGACACCCCCTCTCCCTCCCCAACTCCAAGGCTAGAAGTGGGGGTCCTATCTGCAGGCTGCTTCCCTGGACTGACCCTGAAACCATTTCTCAGGTCCCCACTCCTCGGTCTTGGGCCACGGTTCTCTAGGAAGTGGGGCCCACAGAGCAAGTGGACAGCGACCCCTTGCATCCCGAGTTTCCTCCCGGTCTGACCTTCAAACCCTGGGCCCCTAAGACCTTTGTGTCCTAAGGTGGGGGCTGCTGACAGAACTGTGGACCCTTTCGAGACCATGTATTCAGTGCTAGTCAGAAGAAAGAAGCCTAAAAACAGGAGAGACCTTAGCTGGGGAGCAGCAGGGCGAGCAGAAGAGAGCAGAATAACAGCAAGATAATATTTATTGAGCCCTTACTATGTACCCCGAACTGTGACAAATGCTGTACACAGAGGAACACACTTAGACTCACAACAGCCAGGTGAGGCGGATGCTCTACTTTGCGTGTGAGTGAACAGAGGCTGGGAGGCCCAGGGCTTCTTGCCCACAGCAGTTCCAGTGCTGCCCCAGCAAGGTGGCACCAATGCCTTCATTCTGGGCATCTCTGGTGACAATAAGCAGAAGATGCTTTGTGGAGACCCAGCCGTGTCCTGGGCACCCCACGCGCCAGCCTGGAGCCCTCCAGACAGGCATCAGGGAAACCGTCTAGGAATGCAAGTCAAGCCCACTCCTGCTTATCAGCATTACTTATGAATAGTGCTTGAAGTTTCACTCAAAGGGGCGAGGTAGGTCCTCTTATGCCCACACTCCAGATGAAGGCATTGAGGGGAAGTGGCTTGATGAAGTCCTCAGTGGAGCAGATTCAGACCCGCTGACCCCAAAGCCATGCCAGGGACTTTCATTAAAGGCGTGTGGATGGTGCTTCAGTTTGTAGAGCAGTTTTGCATCTGTCACCTCAGGCTTACCTCCCTGTGCCCCCTCTGTGCCCCTGCTCACATGCCCTCCTCACCGCGCGCCTCCCAGAGAATGGGCTTTGAAGTCAGAGGGGCACCCTTGCAGCCGGGCCCTGCTCCTTCTTGCTCTGTGAATTTCAAGTTACCTGGCTGCTCACCTTCCTCGTGTGAAATGGAGTGAAGGGTGGGCTGGCTCCGAGTCACCTTGGAGCAAATGAGTCAACTCCCCAGAGGGCCTTAGCGTGGCTCCCAGCACACAGTAAATGCTCAAAAAATGTCGCCCTCCTGCTACATATTTGGTTAGAGCTGGAACGGCCAGGGCAGCCTGGACTCAGCTCCTCCCTTGTGCCCACAGCTCACAGCCAGGGGAAGATGCCCCCCTACACCAACTACCACGCCCAGCGCTCCTACCCCATGCCAGACGAGCCCTTCTGCACTGAGCTCAGCGCTGAGCAGCGGGCCCTGAAGGAGAAGGAGAAGGGCAGCTGGACCCAGCTGAGCCATGCTGAGAAGGTGGCCTGTAAGTTGGGGGGCTATTGGGGGAGAGTGGGCTGGGGTGACTGTCAGGGAGTAGTGGGCCAGGCCAGGAGTGCCCCCACCAAGGCAGTCAGAAATCCCCAAACACCCGAATGTGTACCTGAGGGGTGAAGTCCACTCGTTTGTCTTTCAACTAGCTGTGCACCGCCCAGATGATGTGGCCTCAGAAGTGGGTTGCCTCCACGGTGCCTGCTCTCAGGGTGCCCCCAGCCCAGTCAGGGAAATCAACACAGACCCACATAACTGTAATATAGGATCTGTGGCAAGTGGGAGGTGTGCTCAAGGGCCTGTGAGGGCCCAAAGGGAAGGCAGATGAAATACCAGTGGGCCTTCCAGTGGAGGGGGGCACGGTCAGCTGGCCTTGATCGAGGTGGGGGGAGGATGCTGCCATGTGGGGGGACCAGCACCAGGGAGCTTGTGGGAGCAGGAGAGCACTGAGGGAGGGTGGTGGGTATCGCTGAGCTGGGGTCGGGGGAACGGAGCAGAGAAAGGCAGCCGAGGTAGGCAAGGGCAGAGGCCGCTCAGGGTGCCCCCAGCCCACATAACTATAACTATAATATAGGATCTGTGGCAAGGGGGAGGGGTACTCAAGGGCCTGTGAGGGCCCAAAGGGAAGGCAGATGAAATCCAGGAAGCCGGTGGATATTTAGACTGAAACCCTGCCCGGCAGAAGTGCTGCCTCAGGCCGACTCTTTGGGGGGACAGACAGGGAATCCAGGCTCACCTCCAGCATTTCAAGGGGTCCTGGTGGGGAGAGACTCAGACCTCTCACCTTCATTAATTCAGCCTGCCTGACTGAGCGAGCACCCTCTCCAGTGCCGGCTTGGGGAATGCAGCTTCGAGCAAGCCAGGCCCCAGCCTTGCCCCTGAGCCAGCATTTCCAGCCCTCTCAGCTCTTCTTCTTCTCAGTCTCTGTAGCAGCCCGGCCCTCCCCCTCCGTCCATTTCAGAAATGGATTTCTCTATTTTCCAGTAGGACATGCACACAGCCAGAGGCCCTGCTATTTATGGCCTGTTCACCAGACAGTGTCGTTGGTGAGGATGCAGGTTCTCTCACCTTTGAGGGACCGAGGCTCAGGGAGGTGAATCACTGAGGAGGGCAGCACAGCTGCAGAGCAGAGGAGGCAGGATGTGTACCCTACAAATAGCACCAGGAGTTCCCCCTTAGATGTCACACCACCTGCCTGACTGAAGACTTGGAGGGACCTTGGCGAGTTACTAGAAGGCCTCAGAGCTCAGCAAACAACTGGCTTTGACCACAAGACGCGGTTGTGCTGGGGCCTTTGGCTTCACTCGCTACTGGCCTGGCTTCCTCACACCTTCTTGCTTCCTCTCTGCTCCAGGGCCCTCTTCTACCCATAGCCGTTGCCCTCTGGGAATCCACACTTCTGATGTTTGATCTCATTGCCTCAGTCTGAACTGTCCACCCAGGGTCTTGCTAAAACCAAAACCAGTTCCATTCCTCAAGGAATCTGCCGCTAGCTTTGATATTTATTTTCATATTTATTTATGGACTGAGAGCCACACACAGTTTTGAAAATTGGGGTGACAGTGGTTAACAACACTGTATATGTTTTAGAAGTACAAGTTTACACCTCTTCAAATGTAGGGTACAACACGACGCCCACCACCAAAACACCAGTAACCCCCCCACCACAGTCCACTGGACCCTTTTCTGCACACCCCCCACCTCTGGTGACCTCAATTCTGCAACCGGAATCCAAGGGTTTGTTTTGGGTTTGTTTTGTCTCTTCCTTTGCTTTCTTTCTTTAAATTCCAAATCTGAATGAAATCATTCGGTCTTTGTCTTTCTCCTGATTTATTTCGTTTAGCATAATCCCCTCAAGTTCCATCCATGTTGTTGCAAGGCAAGATTTCACCTGTTTAAAAAAATGGAGCTCAGTAGTATTCCATCGTGTGTGTAGACCACATCTTCTTTACCCAGACATCGGTCTGTGGGCATGTAGGTTGTTTCCATAACTTGGCTGTTGTGAATAATGCTGCAGTGGACACAGGAGAGCAGGTGTCTTTTGGGATTATTTTTTTGTGTGCTTCACATAGGCACCTAGGAGTGGAACTATGGATTCCGACAGTAGATGTATTTTTAATTTTTTGAGGGAATTCCATATCGTTTTTCATAGAGGATGTACCAAATTACTTTCCCACCGCACAGGGTAACATTTAAAAACACAAAATTAAAAAAAGGAAGGAAAGTCGTCCTCCTTTCCACCAGCTCCCCTGTGGTCAAGTTCACACGTTCTGTGTGACTCTACCCTGTCTGAGCACGTGTGGCGGCTCCGGCTTTCCCTCCTGCCTGCCCCTCTCCTCCTCCTTTGCTCTCTCATGTGACAATACTCTTGGTGGAACAGCTGGGCAGTCACACCTGTCCTGAACTGCATAACCCCCGAAAGTTTATCACGTGAGCAAAAGTGACTCTGTTTCCTTCAGCCTCCATGTATTGGCTTCTGGCCCAGGTGATCTAAAAGGGGCCCCAGGCTGTGGAAACATGGAGTGGACACGGGACAGTGGCAGGAGGCGTGAGGAGCCGGCCCAGGAGAGGGGCAGTGAGGCATTACCAGGGAGAACAGCCAGGGGTGTGAGGCTGTTTTCGAGTAATGCTACAGAACAATGTAGTCGCTGTAGTTCAGTGCTTACTAGGAGTCGGGGCACACAGAGCAGTGACCTCTGCAACCCCATACCCTCTCTGATTAGCCCATGTGACAGGCATCACCCCATTTTTCAGATGAGTTGAGATTTATACAGCTGAAGCCGCTTGCCCGGGCTCAGGGCCTCATAAAGGGCTCCAGCGCACACAGCGTCTGAGAGGGGAGCTTAGGCGGGTCTGGGAAGCTCACGGCTAGGAAATAACCAAGTCATGAACACTTCTATTTTAGTGGGGATGCAGTGAGAGGAGTGAATCTCTGACAGAAGCAGCTGTTGGTGCAGATTTCCTGGAGGAGATGGAGTGGGTGGAGGTGGGGGTGGGGGACCAGGCCTTGAAAGATGGGGTGAATGGGGGTGCCAGGGCAGAGAACAGCTGCTAGATCACAGCAGACCCCCAGGACTTCCCCTCCAAACGCTGGGCATTTCAGCCTCTAGCTGCTGCCGCTTCTGCCTCAGAAACTACGTTCTCTGTTGTTCTCCTGTGCTTCCCACATCCACTCACGTTTTGTTTCCTGCTGTTTCCTGGGCCCTGTATGCCTTCATCTCCACCCACCCTTCACTATGAAAACTCTCCCAAACTCTAGCCTACCTCATTTCCATCCCTCTCTGCAACACGCCTAAAACTCCCCCAGGCCTGTCCACCAGC
Organism: Scalopus aquaticus; assembly: GCA_004024925.1. Lineage (NCBI taxonomy): Eukaryota > Metazoa > Chordata > Mammalia > Eulipotyphla > Talpidae > Scalopus > Scalopus aquaticus. The sequence continues at coordinate 18,452 of PVIJ01008905.1, forward strand.
GGTCTCCATAGCAGGAATGCCTATTCCCTGAAATCTGATCTCTTGAAGGTGGACACGCTGTATGATTTCTCTAGGAATCTCCAGGAGGACATTCATTTACTCATTCATTCTAGAAATGATGCTAAAGAGCCTACTGTGTGCCAAGCATTGTTCTAGGAGCTGACAATATAGGAGTGAACAGCATTCTTGTTCCCCTGAAGCCTGTAGTTAGGAGGGGCCTATAAGTAAAGAAGAAAACAGGAATAAAAATATTACCATAGTGCGAGGGAAGCAAAGATCAGGAACAGTCTTGATAAAAGTTTGAGTCAAATAAAAGCAGTCCCAGTTCACTGAGAACACAATCCACACTCTTCTTCATCGTGGCCGACAAGGTTCGTGTGCTTTGGCTCCAGCTCTGCTCTCCCTTCTGCTCGTTCCTCTTCAGCTTTTCTGAACTTCTTCCTGCCTCAGAGCCCTTGCACTTGCTTCCAAGTCACCTGCCTCTCTCCCTTTGATTCTTCAAGCCTAAGTTCCAATGTTGCTTCCTCTGAGAGTCTTTCTGTGGCCACCCTCAGTGCAATATCCCCTGCTCTCAGTCTAAAGCATATGCCAGCTGTCTCCCCTGCTAAGCTCCACGATTTTCATCCACATATTGATTGCTCTGTCACCAAATCCTGGCCACATTTTACATAAGTAGATGCTTAAGAATTTGCTGAAGGAACTGCTCCTGCTGCAGAGGAGAGACACCTGGGGGATCCCTGGGGCCAAGAGTTGCGCCAGGGTCTTCAGAACGGATGCACCTGGGGCTCCTTCTTCCCCACCCTCCCTGGCTCCAGTGTACCGGATCCAGTTCCATGAGACCTTCGCAGAGATGAACCGTCGCTCCAATGAGTGGAAGACAGTGATGGGCTGTGTCTTCTTCTTCTTTGGATTCACAGCTCTGCTGATTTGGTGGCAGCGGATCTATGGTGAGTGGCAATGCCTCACCTGGCTGCAGTCCTGGGCCATGCCCTGGGGCACAGCCACCAGCCAAGTTCTACTCATCTGAAGTGTTTTGAAAAGCTCCCCCAAAGAGGTATAGGGTAGGCAGAGCACAGCTACTTGAGTTGGAATTTGGGGACTCTTTTTCTCTGGACCTCAATTTCCTTACCTGTGAAATGGGAATAATAGTGTTCACATCTCAGGGTTCTTGTAAGGATTTGATGAGAGAGCTGCAGGCCAGTGCCTGGCATGTTGTTGTGGGTGGAGTCATTACTGGATGCTGTTATTAGCATGAATTTTTCAGTGTATTGTTTCGGCTGCTATAACAGAGAGTCCCCAGCATATAAGAGCTTCAGTAAGAGAGGTGTTTGCTCCTCTCTCCAAAAAGGCCAGAGAAACAATCTAGTATGGGGGAATACAGAGACACTGCTGTGTTAGGCTCCTCTGTCATGTTGCTCTGCCACCCTCAACGTGCATCTTTCTTCTTGACATACAAGATGGCTGCCCAGTTTCTGCCATGAAGTCAACAGCGCAGCCAAGAAGAGGGAAAGGGACCACACATTCCTCTTTAAGGTCCAGAAGTTGCACAACCACTTCTGCTCACATCCTGTTGGCTAGAAATGATCACATGACTTTATTTAGCCAAAGGGGAAGCCGGGAAATGTAGTCTTTAGCTGGGGTGGGACTTTATTATCACAGAAGAGTGATTCTCAAAGTTTGGTCCCTGAACCAAGCTTCACTTGAGAATGTGTTAGAAATGCAAATTCTGTGATTATAATTTAGTAGCTTCCATGTATTAAGTGCTTATATCTGTCCCACTTGGTGTCAACTGTCAAGGAGTACCAACTCATTCACTCCCCATAATCCTAATGAATAGGGCCCGAGGGAAGGGAAGGGAAAGGAAACTGAGGCTCAGTGAGATGAAGGGACTTGCTCAAGGTCACAAAGCAAGGGAGTGTGGCACTGGGATTTGGATTCAGGCTAACTTGAAATCAATGCTCTTATTACTGTGGGGGTCACAGAGTTGGTGAGGAAACTGAGGCTCAGAAAGGGGAAGGACTTTGACCCATTTCCCACTGCAACTCTATGGCAGAGCTGGGATCAGAACTCAGAGGTCCCAGAGTGAAGCTTGAAGAGAGGGGAATGGGCCCTCAGGGGGCTCCACAGTACAGGGCTCCCATCCTATGACAGGGTCCTGGCCCACCCCGCCCCTCCCCCACGCCTCCTTGCAGTGTTCCCCGAGAAGCCCATCACCCTGACGGAGGAGCGGAAGGCCCAGCAGCTGCAGCGCACCCTGGATATGAAGGGCAATCCCGTGCAAGGCCTGGCCTCCCGCTGGGACTATGAGAAGAAGGAGTGGAAGAAGTGACGCTGCCTCCTCCTCGCTGCTCTCTCTGCAGCCCCGCGCTGGCCCGGAGTCCCCAGAGGCCCTTCCTCACTCCTGAACCCCAATAAAGCTAGCCTGTTCTCTTCTGCATTCAATCTCCACCTTAGTTTTTACCTGCCAAAGCCATAAAGCTTACATTATAGTCCAAATTAGGCAGTGCAGTGGGTGAGGGGCAAGAAAAGCCACGTTCCGGGGGCTGCCAGCCCCGCTAGTTAGGGAGGGTTTCTTGGAGGAGTCCGGGTTAAAGCTGAGTCAGAAGGATCGGAGGGATTAAGAAAAGCAGGATGGCGTAGGGAAGGCATTGCGTGCAGGGGAACGGCCTGAGCAGAGGCAGGGACACGTCTTCGATTTGGTTAATTAACAAGTATTTATTGAGCACTGACTTTGTGTCAGGCCCTGGGGGATGCAGCAGTGAACAAGAAAAATTCTCTGGGCTCGCAGAGGAGGCATTCCTTTGTGAAGGGAGACAGAAAAATGAGTAAGTGTAATATACCACAGTATGTGGTAATAAGTGCTATGAAGAAAAAAAGTAGGATAAAGGGATAGAGTGAAAGGGGAACTGTGGGTGGTGTGTGAAGGCCTCTGAGAGGAGGTGTCACCTGAGAAGAAGCCCAAATGAAATGAGGGAACAAGCCTTGTATCAAAGACAGAAGAGCAAGTGCAAAGGCCCTGAGGGAGGCTTCTGGTTTGTACGTGTGGGCCTTCAAGGAGGCCGCCGTGACTTGGAGAGTAGTAGGAAGGTGTGTGCTGGGGGCAAGGGGCTGACCCGGGGTGGAAAGCAGGTGCTAGAGGACCTCGTGGGATTTTATTCTCAGTGTGATGGGCAGTTGCATTAGTTTAGGATGTCAGAGAAGCACGTGCCAAGAAGGCATTAAAGAGGTGATGAGATTTCTTGGGGGTCACGCCTGTGAAGGATACAGGAGAGAGCAACAGAAGTAGGCAGTGAAACAGGCTGGGTCGGGGTCTGACCCCAGAGGGAGGAGAGAGGAGGAGCAGGCGGAGGAGTGTAGGGTGAATGGAAGTGATGAGGTTTTTCTACCCTCCCACCACTAGCATCAATGATCGACACCTGTGGTCTTACACGCTTGCCTGATGGCGGCACCTGGAGTATGGCGTGGGCGTGTGTGGGTGGGCACACCTGAGCCGAGAGACTGCATACAAGGACGGCAGCAGAGAACAGAGCAGTGGCAGCGGAAGATGTGGCAGCAGAGGACAGTGCAACAGAGTGCAGTAGAGACCACGAGAGAATGCCAGAGTAGCCCAGAAGGAGGAAAGATTCACTGCGGCTACCAGGCCTGCCAGCCTGCTGGCCCCTCAACCCCTGCCTGCCCTGCCTCTGGTTGCCTCACTGCAAATCGTGTAGAAAGATCATTAAAAGCCTGAGAAAGCTGGGCCTCCCTGGTGGCGCAGGGGTTGAGCGCTGCGCTGTGCAGCTGTCGGCAGCGTCAATGCAAGTTCGATGCCCAGCCGGGGAGAATCCCACATGGTGCGGCAGACCTCTCCTGCCTCGCCTGCTGCCCCCCTCAGCAGTGTATTTCTGATCTGCCTATTCTGCTCCCCACTCTGTCTCTGGTGAACCCTCTCGCCGCCCCGTGCCTCTGGCCTGTACCCCAGCTTGTATGTATAAATAAATAAATCTTTAAAAATAAGAGAAAGCCACTGAGGCTCCAGGACTCTCCTTGACCCGTCAGCTGGATCACAGAGAACCTGCTCTGTGCCTGGCTGGCACTTCGAGGAGCCCGACTTTGGCCTCCTGTTAGAGGCAGTCCAGCCAGGAGACAGAACCACCCCGTGATTTAGCCAGGGGCTGTTAAACAGAGAGGATACTGCGCTTACACCAGAGAGTGACAATAAGGAGGCAAAGAGAACTCTGACGGGTATCGGAGGGAGAGTACCAAGCAAGGATAAGCTTGGAAGGGCAAGGCCTTCCCCATGCCAAGGCTCAGAGCTCCCTGGAGAAGCTGTGGGGGCGGCCCACAGGTTGGCGAGCAGTTGACAGGGTTGCCCGGGCTGGGGCTGGGCTATGGTCCCTGGGAAAGCTGGAAGTGGTCCTCAGAGACACGAGGGGGCAGAGGCAGATGAGTGGGTGGGATGGGGGGCCCCTTTGAAGAGGTGAGGCCTAGAATGTGTGATATCTGCATTAGGAGGTCTGAAAGAAACTGGACCCCAGGCTTGGAGGATGCCAGATTGCTGATACTGGGCTCAAGGTTGAGGCAGATTTCCTCTCACGCTGCTGACCAGCTACAGGCAGGAGCAAGAACACATGTGCATGCGCGTGCTCGCACACAGGCCTCCTGAAACGTGCCCTTTAGCGCCCTCTACTGGCAAAGTTGAGCATCTCACTGTAAGGAAGTTTTGGAGCCAGTTCGCTTCCTCAGAGCAGGTACGAGGAGAGGCTGTACATTGCTAACTGGCACAGCATCTTTGAGAGGACATCTTGCCCAGTAACACTGAATGGAGGGCTCTGACAACAGAAATGTATCTTCTCATAGTTATAGAGGCTGGATGTCCAAGATGAGATTTATTTATTTATGCATACAAAAACTGGGGTGTAGGCCAGAGGTGTGTGTGGGGTGGGAAGGTGAGAGGATTCACCAGAGACAGAGTGGGGAACAGAGCAGAAAGATTGACTGAAGTACACTGCTGAGGGGGGCAGCGGGCGAGGCAGGAGAGATCTGCTGCGCCATGTGGGAAGCTCCCTGGCTGGGGATTGAACTCATGTTGCAGTGGCTGCCAAGAGCTTCATAGTGCTGAGACTTAACCCTCTCTCCTTGGCTAGCAAATGGCTACCTTCTTGCCTCATCCTCACAGGGTCTTGCCTTTGTGAGCACATCCCTGTGTCTCTTTGTGTGTCCAAATTTCCTCTTTTTATAAGGACACCAGTCAGTTGGGTGAAGGCCCCCCTAAAAACCTCATTTTAACTTACCTCTTTAAAGGCTTTCTCTCCAAATACTGTCACATTCTGAGGCATTGAGAACTAGGTAGGATTTCAACACATGAGTTTGTCCATACCAGTTGGGCTCAGGAATATTCCATGTGTCTCCCTGTTCTGGGACCAGCAGGCATTTAGGGAACATTCCTTTCATGGCAGGAGCCAGAGACTCCCAAGGGGGCAGCGAGACAGTCAGGACGCATGAGACAGCTGCTGGTTTTATATCCAGGGTTTTTCGTTTCAGCTAGCAGAAGAAATAGGGAAAAAGTAAATCTGCTCCATCTTCCCAGAAGCGAAAGTACAGAAACAAGGCCACTGTCTTGAGGTGTCCCCCGCTCCGCCTTTTACTGGTTGCTTTTTCATGTAGCATTTACTGCGTGCCTCTGTCCCCTTATTCTTCACATATGGTGTTTAATTCTTGGAGCAGATTCAGATTAGATGCTTTGAGCAGATTCAGATTAGATTTGGGGGGCAAGGATACTTCAGGGGTGTGCTGTGTCCTTTTACCAGGAGAGATGAGATGTCTTTGTGTTAGCAGCCTTGCTCAGTCATGCAGCTTCATTAACTCATTAGATGGCTTTCGAATTATTAAAAGATGCCAACTTCAATTAGAGTTTTAAAAATGAAATTTTAAGTATGGGATACTATTTTTTTTAAAGATTTATTTATTTATGCATACAAGAGCTGGGGTGCAGGCCAGAGGTGTGAGGGGGTGGGGTGAGAGGATTCACCAGAGCCAGAGTGGGGAGCAGAACAGATAGATTGACTGAAATACACTGCTGAGGTGAGCAGCGGGGCAGACAGGAGAGGTCTGTTTGCCATGTGGGAAGCTCCCCAGCCGGGATTGAACTCATGCTGCTGTGGCTGTGGATAGCTTCATAGTGCTGAGACTTAACCCCTTGCACCACCAGGGTGGCCCTGGGATACTATTTTTTTCATTGGTCAGACTGACAAAGATCAAAGAGTGTTAACAACATTGGCACGGCAGCAGGGTACAAGCTTCACCAGATGTCAGTTTGGGCTGTACCCATCGAAATGACCAAAGCACAGACATGGCAAGTCTTCTTGTGCACCCATGTGTGCAAAATGGTGGACAGATAGGTTGATTGTAATATTGTTTGGATTAGCAAAAGTTGAGAACTATCAAGTTGTTCCTCTCTCAACCAGTTTGCCAGCTGGTGTGCTGCCAAGTTAACCAGTGTGCTGGGTCCCAGGCGTGTGCCCTCACTCTGCCCAAGGGGTCATGTGCAGGGATGGACAGTTCTTTTTTTTTTTTTCTTAGATTTTTATTTTTATTTATTTATGCATAGAAGATCTGGGGTGGAGGCCAGAGGTGCAGGGGCTGAGAGGATTCACCAGAGACAGAGTGGGGAGCAGAACAGGCAGATAGACTGAAATACGCTGCTGAGGGGAGCAGCGGGCAAGGCAGGAGAGATCTGTTGTGCCATGTGGGAAGCTCCCTGGCCTGGATCAAACTCAGGCAGCAGTGGCTGAAGATAGCTTGATAGCGCTGAGACTTTAACCCTTGTGGCACCAGGGAGACCCCATGGAGAGTTCTTATTCAAAGGAAGAGACCCCTGCATCTTTGACCATCAGTTTATGCTTGGCCCCAGCAAGTGGCAAGCAGGAAATGCCAAAAGCTGGGACTGAGGACCAGCCCTCAGGACATCTGGGAGGGATTGGTGGATCGATGCCTACATGTTCTCATCCTGTCCAGGGTCTTTCCAGGGTCTTTCCATCCTGTCCAGGATCATCTGGGAAGGAGCCCCACTACGGGCAGCGGCCCTGTATAACCCCCCATCGTTCACCACTCAAACTACTTACCCCTAAGTCCCTATTTCAGGCTTTACTTTTGGGAAAAATCCATTCTAAGACACAGTTAGAACTTGGGACTGTTGGAACCTCCAGACAGTCCCTTACTGGTCCTCAGGACGTGGAAGGAGGGTGGCGGGCCTGACAGCACAGTCTGGTAAAATTTACAGAGTATGTATGGTGCCGGGAACCCAGTCGGGTTCCAGAGTCTCACTCCTAAGCACCACAGCACCTGTCTCTCCTCTGGCCCTCGCTGCTCTACCAGGGTGGCTGAGCGCGACCGAGCTGCTCCTGCACCCTGGACATCACTGCAGAGGTCGGCGCAGAGCATGCAGCCACCCCCCTTTGTAAGGATGCTGCACTCTGTCCATGTTGCCTCCGGAAGAATTTGTTTTCCAGCTTGGCATGAATCCCAGTGAGACTGATGTGCCTGAAAGGGACAGCCAACCAGCTGCTGAGGGAAGGCCCATTACACAGGGGTTTGCAAGGGAGGGCTAGTCATTATTTTTGCTTATTGTTATTGTTTTTACAATGTAAAATTGTAAATTTACAATTGTAAATAAATGGTTTTTTGTTTGGTTTTGCTTGGGAGGTGTGTTTTTTTTTTTTTTTAAAGATTTATTTTTATTTATACATACAAGTTGGGGTGCAGGCCAGAGGCGTGGGGCGGCGAGAGGGTTCACCAGAGCCAGAGTGGGGAGCAGAACAGGCAGATCAGAAACACACTGCTGAGGGGAGCAGCGGGCGAGGCAGGAGGGGTCTGCTGCGCCATATGGGATTCTCCCCGGCCGGGCGTCGAACTCACGTCGCCGCTGCCGACAGCTCCACAGCGCAGTGCTTAACCGCTGCGCCACCGGGGAGGCCCGGGAGGTGTGTTTTTGGTTTTTTTTTTCACATCAGTGCAATTTTAGCCAAGACATCTTGACATGGGAATGGGCCATTTTCTATCCACAACAGATTTCTATGCCATCTAATTGGCTACCACTACCTTTTATTTATATTCTTTACTTCATTTTTCAGATGACATTTTTTTCTTACTTTATGTCTATATTCTCAGTACCTCAGTGTTTTAAAAATGACTTCCTCAAATTCTGATTGACCTATATTGTCTTCATGAATTTATGTCTTCTTTGGTTTTTTAATAAATAGCCATACACTAATGTTAGAATTCTGGTCATACGGGGTGTTAATTCACTCCTAAATTATTTAAACCATCGGTTCGCACATGAATAATTAGTTCCAATAATTCCATGATAAAGAGCCTTGTGAATTCTTAAGAAATTTAAATGGTCTTTCTACAAAGCCCTTCCTTTTGTTCTTCCCTTTCTGCCTCTCTCCCCCTCCCTTCCTTATTCTTTCCCTCTTTTTCTCTCTTTTTTCTTGCTATATAGTCTTGCAGTTTCATAGCAGTTATAATTTTCTCCAAAAAAAGAGGGGTTTGAAAGTTTATGTCATTGCCTGTGTTCTGGAACTCATCATTATTTTAAAACACCCAGAATGAAAAAGTTCATTTGGATTTGAAACTCACTTGATTATAACATTATATGTGCTAATTAGAGAAAGGGAAGAACTATTGGAGCATTTAAATGTAATTTCAATTGTAGACTTTGGAATAGTTTAAATTTTTCTTTTATCACCTCCTGGAAGTTACAAAATCTCTTGTCAATGCCTCCTATCCAGAATTTTTTTTTAAAGATTTATTTATTTATGCATACAAGAACTGGGGTGTAGGCCAGAGGTGTGGGGTGGTGAGAGGATTCACCAGAGACAGAGTGGGGAGCAGAACAGGCAGATAGACTGAAATACACTGCTGAGGGAAGCAGCGGGCAAGATAGTAGAGGTCTGCTGTGCCATGTGGGAAGCTTCCTGACAGGGGATGGAACTTGTGCTGCAGTGGCTGTGGATAGCTTCATAGGCTGAGACTTGACCCGTTGCACCACCAGGGAGGCCCAGCCTGTAAGAGGGTGGTCCTCAGGAAAGGGGAGTGTTCCAGGTTTCCTGCCCCACCCAAGGGAGGGTGGAGCTGAGCAGGAGAGATAAGAAGCTGGAGAAGAGAGAAGGAGAAACACACAGAGGAAAAGTAAGAAGGCAGGAAGCAGGTTAGAGAGCCAGAAGAAGCCCAAGGAGCAGAGAGACATGTGAAGAAGCTGCACTGGCCTGGACTGATTGAGAGAGATGTGGGAGAGAGACCCAAGGGGAGGCTAACGATGGCAATGTTGATGTGGATTTTGATTTTGCTCTTTCCCTCAGAGACTTGTCTGGCTGTTTTCTGACCCTTTTCTATGGGTCCCTGCTGAAAGGTGTTTTAGACTCACGGCAGGCTTTGGGGCCTTGCTTTGGGCCAATCCCATTTGGGTAGACTTTTGCCCACGAGGTGATGGGTAGCTTGGGGTGCTTAGTTTAGAAACTATATTCTTTGTCTTTTCTGTATTATTACACTAATTGTATTAAAGTTTCTTTTCCACTTAAGGTCTTATATGTTTTGTCCTGACGCAGCGGATGGCAGAACCTATTTAGAACAGGCAGGTTTGGGGTTTCTGGGTGTGCCCCTCTCCCTGCCCTGCAACAAACCTACCCAGAATTTTAAGAGACCATCATTATAAGCATTGATCTGGAATTCTGTCAACATTCTTTTTAAATTATAAAATACCATATAAAAAAGTTGCATTCCCAGGAACAAGATCAAATTGCTCAAATAAATTTAAAATAACATATTTGGATGTTTTAAACAAAGTTAACATTTCATATCCTCTCTATAAGATGTTGTATTTTGGGGCCTCCCTGGTGGCGCAGTGGTTAAGCGCTGTGCTGTGGAGCTGTTGGCAGCAGCGATGCGAGTTCGACGCCCAGCCAGGGAGAATCCCACATGGGGCGGCAGACCTCTCCTGCCTCGCCCGCTGCTCCCCTCAGCAGTGTACCTCTGATCTGCCTGTTCTGCTCCCCACTCTGTCTCTGGTGAACCCTCTCGCCGCCCCACACCTCTGGCCTGTACCCCAGCTTGTATGTATAAATAAATAAATCTTTAAAAAAAAAAGATGTTGTATTTTGTTTCTCTCATAACACAAATATATAGAAATGGAATGAGTTTTTCCCTGGGACAGTCCAAAATCCTTTCCAGCTCAGTGTACAATTCCAATATTTTATGCAAGTGCCATGGCATATAAAAGGCTGGGAATCACTGTTAAATGAATGCTTTTTTAAAAATGTGGAATACTACACAGCTGGAATGAAGCTACCATAAACCAGTAACTGTTAAAGCTGCAAAATGAGGGTGGATATTCTCATGTGAACAGACACTTGTATCATACACATTATGGGTGGAAAAAGCAAGGCACGGTGTGTCCAATATGTTACCATTTGTGTAAAAAGAAAAGTGAGTGGGAAACCATTGAAATATATTCCGGTTATTGGGCTGTTTGTGAAAAGACATTCGTGCAAGGATATCAAGAATCTGGGAGGATACTTGAGAGACTAGGAAGGAAGCCGGGCTGGATGGCCGATCTTGAATTAAGAATGTTCCCCTGAATCCAAAGAGAGCCGTGGCACACTCTCAGTCGGTAGCCAAGGGTTGAAGTATAGGAGTCCTTCTGGTGAGCAGAGGATAGAGGACACCGGGGAATGGGGCCAGGGCTGGAGAAGTCGGTCGCGAGCCCTCAGAGAGCAGCTTGGATTGGGAGTGGCTTTCAGAATCGCCACCAGGGGGCAGTGAAGCCCACTCTTGAAGGCGGGCGGGGTGGAGCGCCCGAGGCGGGTCCCGCCTCCAGGCCCGCCCCCCAGCGGAGGCTGAAGTTCCAGCTCACATTCCCTGGCTGCTCCCTTACCTTCCGCAGCAGCCACGTGGAACTCCGTGGAGGGCATCTCACTCTTCCTGGGGAACCCGCCCGATGGTGGGGTCATCCACCCCGCCTCCCGCCGCCTCCGCCTTAGAACTTCTCCAAGTTCAATCTTGACCATGATTGTGTGAGATGGGTACAGCCATGCTACCCATTTTATAGAGGGGAAAACTGAGGCATAAAGCTGTTAGGTGACTTGTCCAAAGTCCAAGACCAGGAAACAGACCTGGCCCATCCACCCTTAGAACCTGAGTGTTAACCAAATCATGGATTCTGCACTACTCCAGGTTTAGACTTTCCTTCCCTTCCAGAACCTTCTCCACGCAGCAGCCAGAGGGCGCCCTAGAGACTCTGAGAGGGGCGGATCACTACTTAACACACTTCCTCAGGCTCTTCCTGCCCTCAAGATCCTGTGCAGTCCACTCACCCCAGCTCTCTGGCATCACCTTGACCCAGGATCCCCCACCTCAACTCCAGCACACTTTCCTTTAGTCAGAAAATTCGCTTGTCCTGTGCATTTGCTTTTTCACCAAGACCACTGTCCTTGCCTCCCTCTCTTCTTTTATAGCTAATTCTTAGACTTCCTCCAGGGAGCCCTCCCTGACTCTGTAATCCCAAACAAGTTCAGGTGCCAAATTAAATGCCATTTGAGCTCTTGGCTTCGTATGTGTTTCATATTTGTGATTATAACAATGTCACTATTTCTAAAACCAAATCACCCGTTTCTCCCTAGAGCTAACTCAGATCTTGTGGAATATACCTTTGAAATGTCATCTCACTCGAAATGTCTTCTTACCTCCTCCCCACCAGGTCCCTTCATGTCTTGCCATGTTTTTTCACCATTATCCCATTTTTACCCTTGCCCTGAAATGGTAGAGCCATCCTTCTAACAGTCGGCCTCCCCGACTCCCTGCAAAGGCAGAGCCCAGCGCCCAGGACTGTGCAGAGCAGGGCTCAAGCGGCCAGTCACTGTTCCACCCACTAGAGGTCTGCGTCCGTCCTGAGCACGGGGCCCCAGTGTGGAGAAACTCGGGTTCCAAGGGAAGGAACTCATCCTCTATCTCCCCACGGGGCAGCAGAGCCAGCCCCAGCCCCAGCCCCAGCCCGCCTGCGGGCGCCGTGCAGTCCAGCAGCCTGTCCCCAAGCACACGAGAGACCAGGCCTTTGTTCACTGAGTCAACACAGTTTATTACTGAACTGCACTTTCACCTTCACACAGACTATTTCAAAGAGCTGGAACAAGTGTGGGGTGGGGGTTGGGGGAGGGACAGGTGCCCCTCAGGAGCCAGGACCCCCGGCTGGCTTCCCTGGACCAGGGCAGGGGAGGGAGCATCAGGCCGTTCAATCTCCGGGCACCAGCTCTCCACGTGCACACGCACAGCAAGCCAGCAGCTCCTCACACATAAATACAGACACGCTTAACAAAAATAGTATATCATCTTCACAAGGAATAAAAACTAGTCTCAAATATGTACAGCAGAGAGCCTGGGGTAGCCAGAGCTAGGCCAGGACCCCCAGGGATGAGACAGGCCATGGGTGGAGCAGAGGAGAGAGGGAGGCCTGAGGGGCTCCTGGCCAGGCCACTCTGACCTTGGCAGCCTGGCTGCCCAGGCTGAAAGGGGGTGGGACAAAAATGTTTGGCCAGGAAGGACTGGTCCCTCCAGTCAGCCCCATCTGTACCCCCTGTACCAGGCTCTCCTTCCTGCCCTTCCTGCCTGAGGTAGGGAAGACCCTAGGGCTTCCACAGCTGCTCCCTGTGGCTCTTTTCACCTCTGGGTCGAGGCCCCTAAACCCCTGGACCCCATGGGCAAGCAGCTCAAGGCAAAGATGCCACAGGCTGATGTCCTTGCAGGAAGCGAGGCAGCTGAGGCCATGAACAGCTCTAGGGCACCTGTCTTGGGCCCAGTTGGTCCCTCAGTGGAGGTCATGGGAGCCTGGGGAGGGGAAAGGACTGAGATGGCGCTAAACTGCAAGGGCCACCCAAGCTTTGGTGTGGGTGCTTCCTGCAACTAAAGCCCCTGCCCGCCCAGGTGGGACTGGCCTCTAGCCAGAGGCCCCTGGAGGACACTGCGATTGGGGAGGGGACTTTGGCCAGGTCAGAGGTGAGGAGGGGTCCTGATCCTTGCTTCTTTATCCTAAGCAGCCTGAATCCCTAATTAGTCAGAAGTGGCCCCTAAGTGGCTTTGGGGAGTGGGGATGAAAGGAAAAGAACCCAGGTCCTGGGGTGAGGGGGTAAGAAGTGATCAATTCTGAGGCCACAAACATCAAAACGAAGGCAATCTAGTCTCTGGGGAAGAAGGTCAGAAAACTCTCCAGCTCCCTGGCAGGAAAGCATTCTTGGGGTGGCTAAGGGAGAAGGGGAGGTTCCACCAGTCAGGTAGGGCCCTCCAGCCCCCAGCCACTACCCCCACGCCTGCCAGCTTCCATGGGGCAGATCTGGGGGAAACTGTGGGTTTTGAGGCCAGGAGAACTGAAGTGTGGGGGAGGGCAGCTCTCACAGAAGCGTGGTAAATTCTAGAAAACTAATTGCTGGGGGCCAGGTTTAGGCCCAACCCTGTGATGGGTGGTTAGGTGGCCGTGGGCTGCGTGTAGTGGTTCTCCTGGTGGCAATGGTGGCTGGATGGAGGATGTGGCGGGGACAGGAGGGGTGAGAGGGTGAGCGGGTGGTCAGTGTCTGGTCATTTCCGACTGAAGAGTGAGCCCAGCAGAACCACGCCGGCCACAGTCATGCCCGTCAGCAGCCAGCGGTTGAAGCGTTCCTGGCCCTTCCGGCTCTCGGCCGCTGCGTTGTTCCCATAGAGTTCCACAAAAGTGTCCTGGGGGGAGAGAGAGAAGGAAGGTGATGTCTGAGTGCGGACCAGCAGCATGGCGGGGGCGGGGGGAGGGGCCATCTGCATGCGGCGCCCTGGGCGACTCGACTCGTAGACTTCAGCCACCAGTCCCACTCTGGGTCAGAGAGGGGGGTAAGGGCTGCCTTCTTTCTGGATATTCCAGGAGATGGCACGATCAAGTCACTGCAGTGCTGAGAGAACAGGTGCAGGGGAGAGGTTTGTCTGAGGCCAGTGCTAGGGAGGGGCACTCCAGAGCCCGCGGTGGGAAAGAGATGGGCGGGGACAGAGCTGAGCAATGTGTGGCCTGGAAGCCACACAGGAGCTTGGAGTCCAGCGGGAGGCCGTGCGGAGCCAGCAGGTCTCAGCCTCTCCACTGCTGGGCAGGAGGGAGGTCAAAGGGCTGGGGGTAAATTCCCAGAGTGGTTCGGGCAGAGGGGTCTGGGACTGTCAGAGGCTCCTTCTCCCTCTGGAGGGAGCATTTGGCCAGGGCAGGCTGAAGGGTGGGCAGGAAGCAGCAAGATGCAGGACTGGGGTGGGGTCAATGAGGCCTTGCCCCGTCCTCCACTCCAGGGCGTGACTCCAGGCCCAGGAGGAGGTGAGCAACAGCCCTCCACCATGAAGCTAGTCAGGAGGGAAGCACATGACTCAGGGAAGCACATGACACAGGCTGTGGATGAATTAGCCAGCCCAGGGCAAAGCCTGCCCACGAGGCAGCCAGAGCTTGCCTTTAATGAGTAAGCTTTGCACCCCGTCTGTCATTTAATCCTATCAACAGCACTGCAGTTGATAGGCTGTCTACCCTCCTTTATCAACTAGGAAGTTGGTGCTCTGGAGTCAAAGGACTTGATCACCCGGTTGAGTCAGTGATGAAACAGCATCAAACCAGACTTTAGAGGTAAAGTGCGAGTGTCTAGCAGTGAATGGGGCATTGGCAGGTTCCAGAGCTCTGAGTTTGTGCCTCTACAAGAGCTCTCCCCCGGGCCTGCGCGTCCACCAGGTTCCAAGGGGTTGAGTGGCGGCTGCTCCCTCAGACAGGGCCTGGCATCTCCAGTGGGCCCCAGGTCCCACCAGACCAGCGTGCTCGCTGTGACAGCTGCCTGGCCCCACTCTGGTCTTGATGACGCCCTTCGCCCAGGCGCCACGCCGAGGAGATCAGATCACGGCACCCTGGTGCCTCATCTTCCCCCAGTTCCCCCCTGTACCTGCCCAGCCAGGGCCCCTTCTGTTCAGATTCCTGCCACCTTGACAGCAGAATCCTCAACATTTATGAAGCTGTAGGGAGGCCGCAGCTATCGTGAGCCAGAGCCTGTACCATTTTAGGGGAAAACCGGCAGGTGGGGAAAGCCCCTCCATTCAGACAGACACCCCAAGCTCTCAGCCTTCCCCAGGCTTTCCCTCCCACCGGGAATGAAGCCTTCACTCCTTGCCACGCCAGCAAGGCCAAGCGGGAGCCGGCCCCTCCCTGCGGCAGTCACACCAACCTTGCTCTTCCCCGAACATCCGCTGAGCTCAGGAGCTTACTGCTCGTGCCTGCAGCACCTGACCCTAGAGTATCCACCCCTGCCTCACTCCCTTATTTCATGCCCAACTGCGCAAATGTCATCTCCTCAGAGTGCCTTCCCTGGCCACCTTGTCTAACATGGCACCCACCCCTACCTTTCTCTACCTGTCCCCTTACGTTGCTTTCTTTTTCTCCTCAGCACTTTTCATAAGCAGATTCTACACTTTTGTTTTGTTTTGATTTGTCTTCTGTACTGGAGGAGGCTGATGAGGGCAGTGATCCTGTCTTGTTTCCAGTGCCTGGCACCTGGCTGGTGCTCAGTAAGCACAGGAGCGGGCCGGGGCGGGGGTGGGGCACGGGGCTGCGTGTCCCAGTGCCAGATGTGGCTCTCCATTGCATTTTCATCAGACTCCCGGAGGTAGAAATCTGAGGCCCATGCCACAGATAAGACAACTGAGGTTCAAAGTAGGGAAGATTTGCCTGGGGTCACCCTGCTACCAGCTGGTAGGGCCAGGACCAACTCAGGACTGCCTGGCTCCAAAAGCAGTGCCAGCACCGGGCATGCCCTGCGTGGGGCCAGGAGAACTGTCCTGTCTGTGGTGCTCCATGGAGTCTGAGGAAAAGGGGTGTGGGGGCACAGATGAAGGGGGCCCTAGGTCTGGGGGAGCAGGGCAATGGATGGCGGCAGCAGCCAACCCCCCAACACTGGCCTTTCTGCTGCCAGACACAGCCGGCGCAGATACGCCCCAGCTTTCCCTCTTCATCCTGGTGAGCCTCCACAAGCCCTGGCAGATGAGAAAATTCTTAGGGAAGTTTTCACTTTTCTGGTCCCAGTGAAGCAGGCACAGGTTAAGTGATAGGGGAGCGAGCTGGGCTGTGGGAGCACGAGAGCAGTGACGCCATGGCCAGAAGGCCCGCTGGTCCCAAGGGGCCGAATGTCCCACAAGAAACTAGTGACACTGGGCTGCAGCCAAAGTGAGAGGCCTGCTCCCTGCATGGGAACCTTCCTGAAGCAGAGGGCTGGCAGCCACAGGACATTTTCGGCTCTGGGGCTGGGCTGGAGTAAACAGGCTCTGTCCCTCCAAGGGCACAAAGCACTCACTGTCCAGGAACAGTCACTCCAGGGTGGAGGGAACATTCTCAGTTCGGCACCATAGAGAACAAGGCTCTGATCTGCCCAGCCCCCACGTGTGCATTCCTGGCCAGGACAACCTTCATCTCTACTTTAGGAGCTCCTTCTCCGGGGGAGGGGAGGCAGGATTCCCAAGGGCCTTGGATTCTGGGGATTGCTTTTGCAGAGAGAACATGAGCAAAATGGGGCGTGCTGTTCCAGGGTGGGTGCCGGGGAGGCAGTGGTGTGGGTATATTTAGCCCACGGTTCACACGACACACTTGGAAACAAACACAGCCATTTTCTCAGCGGGCGACTGCTCTGGATAAATAAACAGGATTGCAGAGCAGCCCAGCCTGGAAAAGCAGAGATAAGCCCCCACTGCTCCTCAGTGGCTCCCAGTGGTTTTAGCCAGGGAGGGCGTAGTGGGCAGGGGGTGCAAGGTAAAGGTGGGTTGCAGAGGGGTCTCCAAAATCACAGGTTTCCAGGAGACCCAGGCCTGGGAGACTGTCTGCATCCTCTGCGTGTGAGTTAGGGCAAAATGTGGGGAATTTCTCTTTGTCACGGTGACCACTACCTTGGGGTTCCCTGTGGGGGTTTTCAGAGTCCCTGGGGCCAAGTCACGGATCCTAGAAAGGAAGATCCCACAGGTCAGCAAGGTGGCCCACCTGCCCATTCTGGTTTCACACAGCCAGTTTGTGGTAGAGCCTGGGCTAGGAACTGGGGTCTCCTGATTTGGTACAGGGGCCCCTGAGAGCTGTGAAATAAGAACCGACTTTCCCAGAAGTAGTCAAGGCTGTGACCACTTTCACGGTCCTGCCGTATGGGCGGAATGGCTGCACCCCATGTGCTCCAGCATGCTTCGTGCCCCTGTGCGGGTACCAACACTGTGACCCCCAAGTGGTCACCCTTCCTTCTCCTCCCTCCTCAGCTAGCCCAGCCCTACTCAGGTTACAAGTCTGTGCTCTGCAGCCTGTCTTCCAAGAGACCTTCTCTGCTGTCTCTCCCTCAACTCTGGGATGAATGGCTCCTTTGTGTTCCCAGACTCCCCAACTTTCACTTACCCCATCGACACCTATTGAGCACCTCCCGTGCCCCAAGGCGGGCACTGGAGACACAGCAGTGGACAAGACAACCAAGGGCTCTGCTTTCCCAGAGCTTGTGTTCCACTGCCAGGCTTTCTCCACGGGGGCAATACTACCTCCAAGGGGGCAAAGCAAAGGATTCTTGGACACTGTGCGGTTTGTGGCTCTCCATGGGCCGCACTACACAAAGACATACGCAGTACAGTGGCGGTATGCAAATGGCAGGACAACAAGGACCAAGGGGTTTTAAGTCTCCGAGGAGCTTGGAGAGCTGATAAGGGGGAAGAGGTTGAGAAATACAGTCCTAGTGGGAAGCAGAAAGGCGCACAAAGGATGACTATAAACAAGACCATTTCAGAGTCCTGCGGAGAAGGCACGGGGAGGCGACAGAGAACACTGGGGACTGATGCAGGCGGAGTGGCCCTTGTCTCTCTGAGGAAGTGAGGTTTAAGCTGAAACCTGAATGACAAGGTGTGGGGTGGCTGGTGGGGGGAACAAGGGAGGATCAACAGTCTTGGATAGTGGGCCTCCCTGGTGGTGCAGTGGTTAAGCGCTGCGCTGTGGAGCTGTCGGCAGTAGTGATGCGAGTTCGACGCCCGGCCGGGGAGAGTCCCACATGGCGTAGCAGACCTCTCCTGCCTCACCTGCTGCTCCCCTTAGCAGTGTATTTCAGTCAATCTGCCTGTTCTGCTCTCCACTCTGTCTCTGGCGAAACCTCTCGCCACCCCACACCTGTGGCCTGTACCCCAGCTTGTATGCATAAATAAATAAATATTAAAAAAAAAGTCTTGGATGACTATATTCAACTTACCTAGCATTATAAATAATATGATTAGGAAAGCTTCTCCTTGTTCAAAATGCTAATAAAAGTATATTACATCACTATTTAAAAATAAATATAATGGGGGCCTCCCTGGTGGCGCAGCGGTTGGGCGCTGTGCTGTGGAGCTGTCGGCCGCGAGCGATACGAGTTCGATGCCTGGCCAGGAGAATCCCACATGGTATGGCAGACCTCTCTTGCCTCGCCGGCTGCTCCCCTCAGCAGTGTATTTCTAATCAGCCTGTTCTGCTCCCCGCTCTGTCTCTGGTGAACCCTCTTGCCGCCCCGTGCCTCTGGCCTGTACCCCAGCTGGTATACATATAAAAATAAAAATTCTTAAAAAAATAAAAAAATAAATATAATGGTAAATTTTATGGGAAATAAATCATTCGACAGTATTTTTCTTTTTTTCTTTAAATTTATTTTATTGGGCCTCCCTGGTGGCGCAGCGTTAAGCGCTGTGCTCTGGAGCTGTTGGCAGCAGCGACGTGAGTTCGATGCTCGGCCGGAGAGATTCCCACATGGTGCAGCATTGTATGCCTAAATAAATAAATCTTTAAAAAAAAAGATTTATCTTATTTATTCAGGCATACAAGAACTGGGGTGTAGGCCAGAGGTGTAGGGTGGCGAGAGAATTCACCAGAGACAGAGTGAGGAGCAGAACAGGCAGATCTACTGAAGTACACTGCTGAGGGGAGCAGCAGGAGAGGCAGAAGTCCACTGCACCATGTGGGTCAGTTCCCTGCCTGGGGATCGAACTAGTGCTGCAGTGGCTGCTGATAGCTTGACAGTACTGAGATTTAAGCCCTGAGCTACCAGGGAGCCCCATTTGACATTATTTTTCAAAATATAACTCCTCAATGGGTGCAAAGTTTAGTTCGGGATGATGGAAAAGTTCAAGATGGATAATGGTGACGGCTGCACAATGGACATGACAAGCCACTGAACTGAACTGTATGCTTAAAAATGATTAAAATGGCAGATTTTACATTATATATATCTTATCACAATAAAATACATGGTCTCTTGGATAACAAAAGAGTATGTTCCAGCAGAGGTAACAAGTGCAGAGGACCTGAGGTGGGAAGGAGAGGCCCCTGTGTTTGTGTGTTGGCCTCCCCCATTGTGCGGGCTCTCTGTAGGCAGGGGCCAAGTGTGACCCATGTCTGAAGCCGGGGGCCCACCCTGACAGGCACAGACTGACCAATGCAAGCTTTCAGTCCAGTTGCAGCCACCTGAACAATGTGGGTACCTGTAGTTACTGCAACCCTGGAGAAACCATGGGAAAGGTTGGCACCATGATGCCCTGGGGACAGCAGCCCAAGCGCCAGTGGCCCACCAACCCTGCCAGGCGTGGAAGCGCAGTCTCTGCCTGAGCATGACCACCCCCACTTCTCCTCTGGCACTTCCTCCCTTCTGCCAGCCGTGTGGCTTTGAGAGGCTACTTCCCCTCGCCGGTCCACAGTGTCCTCACTTGCAAATAAAACTTCTCACAGCAGCTCCCTTTAGTGCACATCTGAATGTTTACCTGTGCCAGGCACTGAGCTAAAGCCTGTTACCCTGACTAGACTCTATTCCCCGATTCTCAGAACTCAGGGTGAACCTGAGTCTTAGGTCTCCCTGAGTCCTGTCTCCCCCACTAGATTGGGGTGCTGCACCTGGAACACTGCAGGTACCCCCCTCTAAATGAATCTATTTCAGATGAGCAAATGGAGTGTCAGAGTTCACTCACCATCTAGGAAGCAGTGGGACTAGGATCTGTCTGAGTATTGGCCTCGGTCCCTGCCATCGCTCCCCACAGAGAACCTACCTAACTTTCTCAGTGGCAGCAGCGGCAGCTGATGTTTCCTGGGCCCTGGTGCTGCGAGGCACTCTTTTCGGCCCGTGTGGTGCCGTAGCTCACGTAACCGTCTCTACACGCTGTCTGTCAGTCGGTGCTACTGCTAACCCACCCGGCAGCTGTGGGCCAGAGGCCCGCAGGTGATCTGTGACTTGGTGACCTGGCTGGCTTGTGGGCACCAGTGCCTTTGCTCCCAACCCTTGCGCGGTACTCTGCTCACTTCTGAAAGAACAGCTCGTCTCAAGGCCCCGTCCAGGGTGAGCTGCATGTACTTCTGTTACAGAAGAAGGTAAACCGAGGCACAGAGATACTGACAGACTGGCCCATAGTGGGGGAGTCAGTTTCAAGTGACAACTTGAGCAGCAGCAAAGTCTCTACTCTGAGTCAGGGCTATAGTCCTAGTCCTTCTAGAAGGGGGAAGGTGGCCTGAGGTTACCAGCTGAATGAATGAGCTCTGGCCCCCAGTCAGCTGAGGGGAACTGGGTACCACAGGAAAAGGATGTGACGAAGACCAGGAGGGAAAGTGAAACCCTTCCGTTCTGGCTTTAGTGGGGAACAAGAGCCCATGCCAGACGGGCCCTTCCTTCCTCTAGGGTGACTCTGGAGGGCCCAGGCCCACTGCTTCCTTCCTGCTTGGTTATTTTGGGAAAGAGGTAGGTGGAGAAGAGGAAGGGGCTCCTAGTAGCTCAGGGAAAGTGCCAGGGACCTTGCCCCTGCCCTGCCCTGGCCCTGCAGAGTCCCTCTCTGCTCTGGGCCTCAGTTTCCCTAGGGAAGAGGCTGATAAATGTCCGCTGAGCAGACAGACAAGGCCCGGTTAGGAGATCCCTCAGAGATGGCAGGAAGGGGGGTGGGGCAAATGGAGAGGCCTTATCACTCTCCTGGCAGGGAGCTGCAGGCGGCTACTCGGAAGAAGTGAGGTTTGTGGTTGGAATCCACTTCCCTTGGCCTTCCCAGGGGAGCTGTTGGCCTCAGCACTGTGAGAGGAACACAGCCTCTCTTCTTTATCCCGGGGGGAACATGGGCCTGGATGTGGGCAACGCAGAGAGGCAGCTAAGTGGGGCGGGGCAGAGCGATGGTAGTCAGTCTGCACTGGGTTGACACTTCAGTCTAGCCAGTCCACCACTATAAGCCTCTCTGCTTCTGAGCCTCAGTTTCTCCTGCTTTGACATTATGATCAGGGGAGGAAGCACTTGATGAAGCAAGGTGACCCCAGTGTTACTGGTTGAAGAGGGCGACAGGGTAGGCCCAGCCCATCTGGGCCTTAGGGAATATTTGGAAGTAGCCTCACAACAAACTTCACGTTCATCTTTCTCCAACTCTAGCCCTGTCAGCTGCAGCCTTTCCTCCCGCCTCCTCCCCCACCATTAGTTCTAAGAAGCCTGAGAGATGCGCTCATTTCTCAGAAAAGGAAGTGGTTGTGCCGGGAGGAGATAACACCTCCGCTGGGGAATCTAGAAAGCTATCGGCCCAAGTAGTGCAAGCGTGGGCTCTCCACCTCCTCAGCTCAGAACCAGGGTGCTAGGCTTGGAGGCAGGGAGAGGTAATGCAGAAAAGCCTTTACTGCAGGCCCGGATGCTCACTTAGGGGCTCATGCTCTCCTTCCCTGGGAGTGACGGCGGGTAGTTCCTGAGCACTTACAATGCACCAGGCTCAGTGCTAAGCGCTTTGTCATGTGTACGAATTCACGGAACCTTCACCATAACCCCAGGAAATAAGTACTGTCATTAATCTCCATGTTACAGACATAAAATACATACAGAGAGGTCCAGTCACTCTCCCAAGGTCACACAGTTCATAAAGGCAGAGCTGGGGTTTGGAACTAGGCCTCAGCACCCCACAATCCTGCTGCATACTCATGTGCATTCTTCCCCTGGAACTCCAAGGTCCCCCCTCATCCCAACCCTCTCTCACCCCACCCCTGGGGACCCCTTATTCTTCACAAATAGAGGGCCACAGCCTTCATGCTCCCCCAGTGTCCATGGTGAGACCATGGCTCACCCTTGAAACAAGAGACTGCACTTACAGCACCATCCAACCTTCCACATAGGATCCCCATTCCCAGCCAGGGTTCAGAGAGGTGGCATGCCTAGGTCACACAGTGAGTCTGTTTCACTTCAGATGGGCCACACCTGTGGGAGTTTACAGTCATCTCTAGGGCATTCTCTGCTAATTCTCTTATGCCATCTCTTCTCCCTCCCTCTCAGGTGAAGCATTTCCTCTTCGAACAGAAAACTTTTCCCTATTGGGAAGCTGTAGCCTCTTCCCCTCTATCTCCCCCAACTGGTCGGCCTTAGTGTTGGTCCTCTCTCCTCTGCTATTCTCTTCCAATTCTGTGCCAAGGGTTGCCCCAGAGGGCAACAGGGGCAAGCAAAGGAAGTTTTGCTGCCTTCGCTCTGGGCCCTGGACCAGATCCTGCTCCTTTTTGAATACCAGTTTCCTCATCTGTAAAATGGTGGTGTCATCTGGATAAGGCCAAGGCTGGTAAGACAAATTAGCTTCCATTTCTTCACCAAGGTGGCTGCCAGAGAAAAGACCAGACAGGTATTCAGTAAGTCTTACAACTACACTAGTTGTTTAGTTTAAGGCCTCATCTGTAAAATGGGATTAAAAATGTACTTTTCCCCACAATAACATTATGAGGATTCAATAGTGTACATGTGAAGCTCTTAGAACTGTGAGCAATGCACAGAACAGACGCAGCTATTATTACTGTTTTATGGTCAGGTCAGACTCAGCTTCAGTCTGAGAGTCTTCCCAAGGGCCTGCAAGAACCTGAGTGCTCAAGTTTGTCTAGGGCCAGGCTGCTTCATTCCTCACATGCCATCTTCTGTTTAGCCTCAGGACCTTTGACATGCTGACCTTCTCTCCTACTTATCTCTTAGGTCTTAACCTACAGGTCACTTCTTCAAGTCTTCTTGCTCTCCCGCTCCAAGTGTCCTTCAACTCTCTTGCCAGTTTCTTGAGTTGCTCATTTTTCACCGTGGGCTCTTTCACCAAGTCCTAGCCCAGTGCTGGGCCCAGAGAAGGGTCCCGCCGGTGAATATGGCTGGTGCGTGGAGAGTGAGGAGGGAGAGAAGAAAGGCCAGTTCCCTCTGTCTCCATCCTCAGTCTCACTGCCTGGCAGAGCTAGGAGGCCCCAGAACATGAGATACCTCATGTCTCATTAGGTGATTGGGCAGGGTGCCCAGGACTCCCTAGAAACCAAGTTCTCCCAGGCTTAGGAAGGGGGATGGGATGCTCTGGGAAGGTTCTGGAAAAGCGATCTTCTGCACTGAGTTGAGGCAGTATGGAGGAGGGACTAGGGTAGCAACATACAAGGGATAGAGGCTTGGTGTCTAGAGTCAACCCCTTCCCTAAAATTCTGCTTCTTTCTGGGGCCTATGATGCCAAGTGCTCCATAGTCCAAAGCATCCATCCCGCCTCCTTTCCACCCAAGCTATCCCTGTTCCCACTCTGGTGCTGATCAGTGCTGCGTGCTGTGAAGGAAAGCACTGGGCTGAGAGTCAGCAGAGGTGTGATTCATTCCTCAGCTCTGTCACGGGCTTGCTTGGGGTGAGTGCCCTTCCCTCTCTGGGATTTTTCCCATCTGTAAAATGAAGGGGATCATCTCAAAGGGTCCCCTGCTAGTGCAGGAACAAGAGGCGGATGAAAATTAATTCACACGTGGCTGAGTGACTACCTGGCTTCTCTATCTGTGGTATCCAAAAGATTCAGGAATCAGTGAGGACAGCAGGAGGTGACATTCTGGAATAGACCTCACATAGGTCTGTTCCTCCTCCACCTCAAAGCCTGCTGAGCCTTGCCCTCCAACCTGCAGGATTCCAGGGGAAGAGGGCAATGGGGACATCTATGACCCAGGGCAAGCTCCTCAGAGGGTCAGACCTTGCTGGGCTCTGCCCTCTGGCCTCAACCTCTTCACCCCAGCACTGCCTCCAACTAGTCCAGACAAGTCCCGGGTATTTTCAGCCACCTTTATCTGATCGGAAATGTTTGGAATTCCACAGCAGAAAGCAACAGCTCTGGAGGATTTGGGTACAGGAGCAAATCCCTGAAACACCCTTCCCTCCCCCTGTCCCCCACATCTGAATGCTCACACACACACACACACACACACACACACACACCCTTGTAACCAAAAACTCAGAGCTCAAGGCTCTGGAAGGGTTGCATTTCCTACATTCCAGGTCCTTCTAGTCTTCTCCCTATTTCATCTCCAGAGCAGCCCACCAGCCCCTTCAAGGGATGGCAAGATGCCTGAGCTGGTGCCAGGAGAGCAGGAGTACTGTGCAGCTGATGACGGCGAGGGAAGGAACACCTGCTGTTCTGTCAGCACCCAGCGCACCAGCAGGGGCAGAGGCCCAGAGGCGCCATCACCAGCGGGAGGCCCAGAAGCAACTCGTTCCCAGAGATGTCTAGTTCAATCCCCCTCCTGGGGAGATGAGAAACAGACCCAGAGGAGGTGAAGGGACTCTCCACAAGGGCCTCTTGAACACTGAAGTCCAACAGAGTAGGGCTCACCCCAGCTTGGTGACTACCTACTTAGGGAGACTGGGGGAAGACCCTTTACCTCCTTCAAGCCTAGTGTCCTGTCAGTAAAGTGAGAACAACTGTACTTACTTCAGACTTGGCAGTAAGAATTAAAGGCTCATGAAAGTGCTCAATAAATTAGCTGTTGTTATTTTGTATAGCTATAAATAAGTGGTCTCATTTGTGCATTTCATGGTGTATCTCACTATTTGTAGTTGCATAAAATCAAAAATAATAACTAATATTTCCTGAACGCCAGCTTGATTCTTAAAATCTTGAAGATACTGTTCCCTTTTTTCCAGTGAGGAAACTAAGCTGAGGTGATGAGACTTTGAGGTTACTGGTTACTCACTGAGGGCGTCTAACTCCACAGCAAGTTAAACTCACCAGTGCAGCAGGAAAGATGAAGACGGATGTTACTAAGCTCTTCCTTCCTTTCCCCTTTCACCCACCTACCCGTCCACCTGCCCCACTCTGCACAGAGATTCTTGGGTCCTGGCAGACAGAGCTGACTCTGAGGACAGCAAAGAGGCACAGCCTCTGGTTGCCTAGGTACGTCAGGGGTAGGGAAGGGAGAGGTGTGCTGATGGCTACTTGTGAGTCCTCCTACACCCAGTTCAGTCCCTGCAAGCCCGGTCCTTTCAGAGACTCCCTCCCTCTACTTGGTAGTTATCTTGGAAACAAAAGTGGTGCCTAGTTGCTCTGGCGGTGCTGTTAGCTGAGTTTTCTTTTCTTTTAAAGCTGAGTTTTCTAAGACAGACCATGATCCCTTTAATGGGTTGATTGGTGGGGTTGGAGGAATGACCAGACAAGCTGCCCTGCTTAGTTCTGGATAATCATTCATTTCATAAATTTTTATCAAGTGTCCACTAAGTGGCAGGCACTGTGCTAAGTGATGGCAATACAGCAGGGATTAAATCAGATGGAAAGTCCTATCTTCAGGAGTTTATAATTTAATAGGAAGAGTCATAAAATGAATGTCAGATGGTGATAAGCGATTAAAGAAAAATAAATGAGAGAGGGGGTTAGAGAGAAATACGGAAGAGGGCAGGAGTAGAACTTATGGTTAAGGAAAGCTTCCTGAGGAGGTGACATCTGATCAAAGACCTGAATGAAGTAAGGGAATAGGTAGTGCAAGGACCTGAGGAAAAGCAGAGGGAACAGCAAGTGCAAAGGCCCTGAGGCAGGAACATGCTAGGGTGTTTCAACAAAGGGAAAGACACCAGTGTGGCCGAAGACGAATGAGGGGAGTATCGTGGTGATGAGGTCTGGTGGTAGGCAACAATCAGACTGTTCAGGACCTGGAAGGCCATTTAAGGACTTGGACTTGGAAACACTGCAGGGGTCTGAGCAAGAGAGAGACATGACTGTGGTTTTAACAGGTCCCTCTGGCTGCTGGGTATAGACTTCCAGGGGCAAGGGTAGAAGCAAATGCAACGGTCTGGTGAAGAGTGGATCCAGGAGAGTTAGCCAGGAGAAAAGATACGGTGGCTTAGGCAGAATGGTGTCAAGGAAGCTAGTGAGAAGCAGTCAGATTCAAATTTTATTTTTAAAAGTAGAGAAGAAAGGATTTGCAGATGGCCTGGATGTGGATGGTGGGAGTTGCTTATATCTCTGGCTCTCTGTTTCTAATCTACAAAAGACGGGGGAAGAGGCCTTTGAGGAATTTTTTCTAGCTTGATTAATGTAGGTACCCAGATAAAGAAAGACAAAACCATCTCTGCCTCATGGAGGAAAAGCCATTTGCTCACCTGAGAGGTGAAAGGCAGTAAGAACTGGAAGAGCTGGACACAGACAAAGGGAGAGCAGGTAAGCCCAGCGTGCGGCTGCTCACTCTCAATAGACACACCCCCTGCCCACCAGGTACATGTGAGGCCACAGAGTTGCCAGGTCTGGGGTGAGGGCTTTGTATTAGGAGGGAAGGGGTATCATGGCCATGCTATGTCCAGGGCCTACCATGCAGAAGGTGCTCAGTGTGTGAGTGAGTGAGTGAATGAATGACTGACTGAGGCTATAACAAGAGGCCAGGGTGTGTGCAAGAATTTCCCAAGTCCTTCCAAATTAACAAGAGGTAAGCCTGACCCCAGGCCCCTGCCCTGTCATTCCATTACACTCTGCACTGAATCTCGACTTCCCATTCTTCCTGAATGGTACACTGTGAGGTCTGAAATCACCCAAGCAGAATTTCAGAACCAGAAGGAAGCATAGACTCATCTGACCCACTCTACCTGTACTTTTCAGCCATCACTGTTGGGGCCTGATCCATGTTTCGTAGTGGCCATTATTAACAATTTTCTATCAATTGTCTTCACTTTTCAAAACATCTAAATAAATGTACTGAAAATCTTTCGTCTTCCCCCCAAATTGATTCTCTCTGCATCTTTCCCCTTTCTAGTGAATGAAAGCTTCATCCTTCCAGGTGCCAAAGCCTACACCTTGGAGTCATCCTTAAATGATCTTCAGTTCTCATCTGTCAGCAAACTCCTCTGGATCTATATTCAAAACTTATCCAGAACCCCACCACTGTCAACAGCTCCACTCTATCATTTGTTCCAAGTCAACACTGAGCTTATATTGTTCCAACAACCTCCTTAATGGTCTCCCAGCTCCTTACTTCCCTGAACGGTCCCTTTCATCACCCAATCACCCAGTAGCCAGAAGGGTCCCTCGCAAAGCAATCAAAAGCTGTCTGATCCAAATGCTCCCCTGCCTGCCTGTCTCACCCCGAGAAGAGCCAGTGTGTCTCACCAGGGCTCACACAAATCTTCACCTTCTACCACTTTCTCTTCTGTTCACGCTGTTCTAATCACACGCATCTCCTCTGCTCCTCAAACATGCCTCTGGACTTGTTCCCGTTCCCTCTGTCTGGAATGTTCTTACCAGACTGTTATATGGGTTACTCCCTCAGGTCATACAGATCTTTGGTCACATGCCTCCTCCTCACAGAGGCCTTTCCCAGTCACTCTTTATTAAAAACAAACAAATACCAAAAGCTGCCTGGCCACTGCTCACTCCTGCCATCACTGCCTTTTTAGAGTGTAAACTCCATGAAAGCAGATATCCCCAGCAGCTAGAATGGTGCTTGGCATAGACACTTAGTAGTAAGTATCTGCTAAATTAATAAATGAAATGAATTATTATAACTATATGGAAAACTGGTATCATTTTCCACAAATAATAATCAACTTAAAATAAAAACATTGTCTCAACATATTTTTAAAAAGTCCATTGGCTTATCGCCTGCAGGTTATCTTGAAGATCAACGGGACATGTACTGACCATGGTCTAACACCTTTTCCAAGAAGATATGGTGAGGTCCTGGGCGGAGGATGCGCAGAACAGAATCAGTGAGTCAGCTGGAGGCTAGTCCGGAGCGGCCACACAGGTGTCCCCTCCCCTCCATGTCTTGGAACGATCCCCCCCACCCCGCCCCCAACTCAAACAGATTGAATCTTACGAAAAGTGCAGCTAGGCTGCCCAAATAGGGCCCGTTTGAGGGGCCAGAAACACTCTCCCCTGGGCCAGGCACAGAGCTGGCAACTCTGCTGAAGAGAACAAAGGCCAAAAGAAAAGTGTTCCAGGAGGCAGGAGCCTCATGGGACTGCGTCCTGGGGGACGGGCACGCACAAACCTGTCGGTGAGATCCATAGAGACCAGACAGCTGAGAGCAGAAATGAAAACAGGCTAGGTCCCAAAGGGTGGCAGCTTAAATCCCGTAAACACCACACAGGCATGGAGGTTCAGGGGCTGGCTTGGAGAGCCCAACTGGCTTGGGGGACTCAACTGGGCTCAGGGGAGGATAGGGCCCTCCCAGTCACCTCCTTCCCAGGTGATGACTCTAAGCTGGGCTGCGTGGCACTACCAACCTTGCTGCTAACTACAGCAGGCATCAGACATTAAGGGGGAGCCACACTCCCAGCCTCCACCTTCCAGATGGTCTCTTCCAGCACCCTCCTCAGTCCCAGCCAGCCTGCCCTGGGCCCCTGAGGATTCCAGCCCATTGGGAGGGAAACATCCTTTTCCCATCCCCATGGGGTTTAGCAAACATGGCTGCAGGTGCAGGGGGTAGAGCTAGAGCTGTTGTAACTGCCAGGTCAGCAATGCCTGACCTACATATATCTATGGTTGGGTGCATGCAAAGAAAAATACCAGGGATTTCCGTTGGTGTTCACCAGCTGCAGCTGCCAAGGGAAGGCTGGGCCTTGTGAGGATCTGAGTGAGCAGAGAGGGCAGGACCAGTGGTGAGCTGGCTCGGCCAGGCTGGCCTCTGCATTCTTTCCTGGCTCTGAGGACCTCCCTGGACTTCAGAGACTATCACATTTTTATCTCTTTTTTACCAAGGTTTTCCATAGAAGTTTTTATACCCCCCCTTCTATGATATTAACCTTATTAAGAAGAGAGGGAGGTAGAAATACATGGTAGCATGAAAAGGACCTGGGCCCCAGAGTCACTGGGTTTCTCCTGTTCTCTGGCAGTTCTATTACCATGTTGAATTAGCACCCCTGGCCTCATGCTTCTCTTCTGTCAAGTGTGGAGGGTGGACCAGACAATCCCTAAGGGCCTGTCCCCAACTCCAAAGTGCTATTCTTAGGAATTCCCCTGTGCCCCTTCAGGAGAGCAGCAAAGTGTAAGGAAAAAGCAAGCTCTCTTAGAAGACAAGAGGCCTGGGTCCTAAACCCTGCGTTGTCATATATAAACTGTGTGATCTTGGGTAAGTCACTTCACTCTGGGGCATCTCACTTTCTCTGTATGTAAACCAAAGACTTGAAAGTACTGAAAAACAGCGCTATAGAAAGCCTTTGGTGTTATTATGACTTCCTTACGTAGCTCACCCTGAGTCTCCCACAGGGTCTATTCTGTACCTGGTCTAACTCCAACTTGCAAACACTTAAGATGCTAGAGACACAAAATGGGGGAGAAGGGACTCAAACACAGCATGTCCGATTGTAAAGCCTGTGTTCTCCCACTATAGAAATGCGGTGGGAAGAACTAGAGATTTAAAGACAAAAGACCTTAGCTCCCCCCATGGTAAGAGGAAGACCTACTGTACCTCCTAGCATAGTCAGAGGCTGGACACAAACAGAGACAAACCAGCCTATGTTATTACTTTGTGACCCAAGTGTGGGTTTCCCCACATTTGAAAGGAGAAAGGAAGATGTAAGCTGTAATGTCTTAGGGACGACAAGGTCCTACTTCTCAGCCTTTCATCCTCTCCCTTGCTGTCCATATCTGATCCACGATCCAGATTCCCATTGCTGGCGCCCCCAGGCCATCCGGCAGAGTCCACAGTGCCCTCCCCAGAGAGGCCATGGAGTCCTATGGTTCAGAGTCCTAACCCTGCCACCTACTTGTGCAACCCTGGGCTGATCACTTCAATTCTGAGGCCACATTCATAAAATGAGCATGAGACCTGTCCCACAATGCTCAGTGAGTGCTTGCTATTATTTCAGATATGTGCTTTCTCTTTCCTCTAGACTCTACCCCTCTAGTCTTTTCCATTTACTTTGGTACATTTATTCCTTCTTCCGTTTACTTTCAGTCTCATTATCCAAGTTGTTGAGAGTAATGTCTGTATTTTAGATTCCTTTTCTCTCCCACTGGAATAGTAAGCACATGATAGGTGTTCAAAGAGCACCTGTTACACAATTGGGAGAGGGGTCCTTTCTGAGGCAGTATCAGTGGGAGCCACTGTCAATAGTCACCTACCAATTCTTAGGTGACATGTGTCAGCCCACACTTTGGCTAAGGACCACGTGCTAAGGACTGGGGTGGGGGTTATGGGCTAAATAGAAGCTATAGGTCCTCTTCTCTGAAGCAATAGAGAAAAGTGGAAAAGGCAGAGAGTGCCAGTGGACATCACAGTGAGTGGATGAGGGTTTCTGAATTCGACAGATTGGATTTGGATTATTAGTATCATTTAACTTTTCATACTCTCTGTTTTCTAATCTAGACAACAGGGTCAATAATACATTTCCCAAGCAGGATTATTGTGAGGGTTAAAAATACAACACAGTGCATCTCATGTCTTGCACATTGCAGGTACTCAATAAATGGCAGCCACTATGTTGTTATTAGCACATTCAATCACAGGTGAATTATGTTTGTAGACCCCTCTGATAGCCAATGAATTCAGACCTAGAACCAGTGATGTGGTTCTCCATAGCAACCAGAACTCTGGATGGAGAAAGTTCTCTTGATATAACCTTAATTAGATTTAGAAACTCTCTCCATGGAAAGGAGGCAGCTCAGTACAGATCACAGACCTCAGATCAGACATGTGTGGGTGCCTCCTGGGGACTCCATAGCTTCCTGTGTGATTTTTTGGGCCAGTTCCTCTCTGAATCTGATTCTTCATCTGTGTTGGACTCTAAGACCATTTGTTATTCCTCCTGAGAGGCAGTAAAGGGTGTTCTTCAAAAGCACAGACATCAGAGGACTCAACCCTAGGTTTTAATCCCAGCTCTGCCATTTACTAGCTTGGGTCAGGGGCCACCGGATACTACATAACCTTTCTGAGCTTTAATTTTCTCATCTAAAAACCTTCCTTGTTGGAGGGCTGTGAGTATTACCAGATAAAGTGCCTGTGCTTGGCACAGAGTAACAACTTCACTTGCTACATGAAAGTGTTATCTTTGTATCCAGGGCCTGGCATGGGAAGGCACTCAATAATGTACTGAATCAAACTCCTGTCCAATGGAAGGGATGTGCAGAGAAAAGATGCTCTTGTAAACTGCTACCATTGCCACAGGCCCAGACTGGCAGTCAGCAGCTATCAAAACCACCCTTTAACCTATAATTTCACTTCTAGAGCTTTATCCCCCACCTACATTGTGATTGCCCACAAGGGCCAAATTACATTTGTTCATTACCTACCACTATTATAATTGCAAAAGAATGGGGAAAAAGTGTTTACCAATGGGAACAGGTTGAATAAAGTAGTGGACAGTGCCATATATGGAATATTATGTCACTGTTAAGATGACTGAGGAAGATGTTGATGGACTGATATGGAATGATCTCTAAGAGACACTGATAAGTGAGAGAATCAAGGTATGGAATAGTATGGGTAGCATACAACCATTGTGTAAAAGTTGGGGGAAATGTGTGGTGTTTGGTAGGCAGCAGGAGTGGGAGGGAGATATTTTTTCCTTTTTAATTTTGAACACGAATATAACACCTATTCCAAGAAAATAAATAAAAAATTAAAGGGGGTGGGGGAAAGAAGAGAGAAAGAGCACAAGCAAGTGAAAGTGCTTCTCTAGCAGAAACAATTGGAACTCCCCAGAAATAGACTTTTGGGCTACTCATTACATTATCAGAAAAAAAAAGACATCTACGGTATTTGCCTCCTGTAACATCAAAATACTACTACTGTGTGACCAACTGCATCAGGGTTGCCACCATCTCTGACCCTTTGTCCTTGGGTGCTATTAAGCTGGGAGAGGACTAGGATCCATAATGAGGTCCCTCTATTATCGGTTAAGTCTGTCCAGGTAGAAAAATAGGGAAAGATGGTCCTGTTAAGGGCCTCCCTGGTGGCGCAACAAGTTAAGTCGCAGCACTATGAAGCTATCCACAGCCACCGCAGCATGAGTTTGATCCCCAGCCAGGGAGCTTCCCACATGGCGCAGCAAACCTCTCCTGCCTCACCCCGCTGCTTCCCTCAGCAGTGTACTTCAGTAGATCCACCTGTTCTGCTCCCACTCTGTCTCTGGTGAATCCTCTCACCACCCCACATCTCTGGCCTACACCCCAGTTCTTGTGTGCATAAATAAATAAAACCTTAAATAAAATGAAGGAAAAAAAAGATGGTCCTGTTAAAGTAAAGTAAAAATCTGCCCTAATATAGCCCTAAAAGAAAAAAGGAAAGGGAGGGAATCTAGTCCTGGAGGGAGTGGGAATATTCAGGCTCCAAAGGAAGGGCTAGCAATCCCCCTTTCCCCTGAGGGACCCCCTCCTCTTCCCACCTTTCTTCCCCTAAGTACCCTACTGTTCCTTCTCTTTCTATTTTATGTTGCTAACTTATTGCCTTTGTAGTCATTTGTTTATTCTATTTTTTTCTTATTGAAGTAACAGCTCATTATAAAATTATGCAAGTTTGAGGTGTTCACTGTAGTCTTGTTTTCCTTAACAATTCCCGCCTGGTAAGAACATTCTATCACGGACTTCTAGATGGAGACAGAGACCTAACAGGCTCTCTGTCTAAGATTTCTTATATTTCTTTTTTTTTTTTTTTTTTTTTAAAAGATTTATTTTATTTGTACATACAAGCTGGGGTACAGGCCAGAGGTCTGGGGCGGCAAGAGGGCTCACCAGAGACAGAGTGGGTAGCAGAACAGGCAGATCAGAAATACACTGCTGAGGGGAGCAGCGGGTGAGGCAGCAGAGGTCTGCCGCACCATGTGAGATTCTCCCCGGCCGGGTGTCGAACTCGCGTCACCGCTGCCGGCAGCTCCACAGCGCAACGCTTAACCGCTGCGCCACCGGGGAGGCTCAGATTTCTTATATTTCTAACAAATATAAGAAAAGAAGCTTTATCTCATAAGTAACCCTGGAAATAGCCCTTGGATATTTTTAACTTTTTATTAGAGAACACATAAGCATGTACAAAACAGGCTGTGTGATAAAGCGAATCACCATGTACTCATCGCTCAGCTTCAACAAAGATCAACTCAGTACCAGTCTGATTTCATCAGTTCCCCAACCACTCTCCTTTACCCCTGTATTATTTTGAAGCAAATTCCAAATGTAGTTCAGTACGCATTTCTAAAAAATAAGGAAACTTGAAGAAAAACATAACCATGATTACCATATCTAATCTGAAAAATCCAATAAATATCTAGGAAGGGGTTTAAGTGTGATCAAAATTCTTTCCCAAAGAGGGCACCTTTGTTCAATATGAAATATTAATGCGGTATATATAATAAGCTCTAGGTACAATTCAAGTCATAAATAATTCAGATTTGTAGACTTTTAAAACTCATGGAAATAAAGGTATTCCATCAACAAAAATACTAAGGTGACATGGGAAGGAGCAAATTACAGATCTGCTAAGGACTTACGTGTTAAAGGCAAAACTTGAACATTTTTAGAAGACAATATAGACAAATGTATTTCAGACCACAGGTTAAGGAAGGAGTTCTTCAATAAAACATAAAAGGTGTAAATCATAGAAGAAAAGACTGAACTGTATTAAAATTAAGAAATTCAACTCTTTAAAAAGGCAAAAAAAAGTGAAAAGAAACTATAAACTGAGAGCCTGTATTCGAAATTCATGTAGGCAAAAGATTAGTATGCAGAATATATAAAGAATTACTACAAATTCATAGGAAAAAGTCACTCAAAAGAACATGGCAAATGCTTGAATGATATTTTACAAAAGAGGAAGCACGGTCAACTGACATAAGGAAAGATTCTCAACCCCACTTGTAAGCTGAGAAATGCAAATTAAAACCACAAGATGCCATCTCACGTCCACCAGCTCCATAAAAAATTTAAAGTCTGACTATAAAGTATTAACAAAGATGTAAAGAAATGAAAACTCTCGCTGCTAATGGTAGTGTAAATTCTTACAAACACACAGGTAAATAATTGGGGAGTAGAGTATCACCTTCCACAAGCATTTCCACTCCTGGGCATATACTCCACAGCAATGAGTCTCAAAGTGTGCTCCCAGGGCTTGCAGCAGCAGCATCACCTGGGAACTTGTTAGAAATGCAAATTCTCAGGGCCCTAACCCACAAAGACATATAGAATCAAACCCTGTGCGGGTGGAGCCCAGAAATCTGGGGTTTAACAAGCCTGGAGATGAGTGTGATAGGCAGGCAAAGTCTTGGAACCACTGCCCTGAAGAAATCCTTGAGTAAATGTATGTGCAGGAGACTCACAAAGAATGTTCAAAATCACTTTGTTTGAAATAGCAAAAACAGGGAATAACTCAAATAATTACTGACAGTACAAAGGATATATAACTTGAGACATAATCATACAAAGACATATGAACATACTGCTATACACATAACAACAATAGACCTCACAATGCTGAATGAAAAAGCAAACTGCATTATGCATGCACAAATAGGATATTTAAATGAAGTTCGAAAGCAAGCAGAATACTCTATATCCAGAGTAAAACTATTTTTTAAGGTAAAAAAATGATAAACACAAAACAGGAGAATGAGTAGGGGGTGGGTGTAATTGGAGGTCACACAGGGGACTCACAAATGTTTGATTTCTTAAAATGGGTGATGAGTTTACAGGTAATCATATTCCTATTCTTGAAGACAGATTAGTCTTTGTTGTATTTTTAACAAATTTCTTAAAAAAAAAAAAAACAACAAATAAAAAAGGTGTACTGGAATAGCGCAATACTCAGAGCCAGATCTGTACCCACCAGTCCTGGCTACATGTGTGGTAAGGGTTAAGCCTGCTTCTTCCCCTGTGGGTGGGAGGGCAGGCAGCAGCTGGGGCACAGTGGGAGTCCCTGGCTCCAGCTGGCTCCAGCCTGGATCTGCCTGGATCAAGCACCACACCCAGGAACTGGCACCTGGGGGAGGGGGCCAGTCAGGACAGGTGGCACCTGCAGCCCTGGTGACCTGATACACCGGAGGGACTGGGTTCAGTCTCTTGTGGGAGCCCCTCCATCTTGAAAGAAGTGTGCTGGTGGTAGGCTGGTACTGCTGAGAAGGGGAAGACATCCTAGGACTTAGGGTAGGAGTGGGTAAGGAACTGGGTAGGTTGAACTCAGATACCAAGGGAGGCTGCTAGGATTAGCACCTGCTGAGAAGGAGATTAGATTTCTTGGGAAGGGCTCATCTACCCAATGCTCCCCCCAAAGCTGTCTCCCTATGGCTTTTCTCTGCCAGACAGATGGTGTCTAAGCGACCTCTTGGAGTGTGGGCTCCTTGAGGATGTGGGAGAGGCGGGTCATGGGATCCTGTCGTCCTCGATAATGATCAGAGCTAACTCTTACTGAGTGCCCACTCTATGCCAGGCACTGTCCTAAACCTTTCACACAAATACCCCTATTTAGTTTTCATAGCACCCATCTGCCTGTGCCTAGACAGCAAGTTTACATTTGAGGAAATGAGCTTTGGTAAGTTTAAACACTTGCCCAGAGTGAAACAGCAAGCAAACTAGGACTTGAATGCAGGAATTCCAACTCCACAGCTCTTGTAGGAAACCACCACTGCTATGGTTCTTCCTCTTCTCATTAAATGGCAGCAAGCTCCTGCCGGTTGGCTCAGGCCAAAAACCTGGATCTCTTCCTTCTCCCCTCCCCCACTCTGAGAGTCTCTTACCTTATGCAATCACCATCTAATTCCACTAGCCTGACCTTCAAATTATATCAAAGCTCTGACCACCGCTCGCCACTTCTGCCACACCTCCATGCTCATACGAACCATCATCAACACCCACCCAGCTTCTCAATGGTCTTCTGCTTCTACCCTTGCTCATAAAGTGCAAAGTAATACAAAGACGGCTCAGTGGAGGAATTCTGGTTTGTTCACAGTGTATGACCAATTTCTAGCCCAGTGCCTGACACATAGCAGATACTCAATAAACACTAGTTGTTAATGAGCAAATGAATGAATGACCAACATCTCTCTGGAAATGACTCAGATGCAGAGGGGAGGAAGGGCTTTCTCAGCCCGGATGACCTTTGGTAGTCCTGAGGCAGTGGTCAATGCCCTTCCCTATTAGGAAATGTCCTGGACACATAACATCATCACTGTGTCATCCACTTGTGCCTGCACACAT
Organism: Scalopus aquaticus; assembly: GCA_004024925.1. Taxonomy (NCBI): domain Eukaryota; kingdom Metazoa; phylum Chordata; class Mammalia; order Eulipotyphla; family Talpidae; genus Scalopus; species Scalopus aquaticus. The sequence continues at coordinate 54,851 of PVIJ01008905.1, forward strand.
GGAGCCGGCGCTAGAGGAGGACTGCTCCAGAGAAGGAATGAACCTGGGAAGTTGAAGCCCGGGCTCAGCGAACTCTAGGGCACTATTTTTGGTAACTGTCCCCCATCTGTCCCAGCACTGTAAACACTTTGGCTTTTATTTTGATGAAGAGTCACTGGAGGGTTTTGAACTGAAGAATGATAGGATCTAACTTCTCCTTTAGAAGAAACACTGGTTGTTACATGGATAACAGGTTAGACAGGGGCAAGGGCAGAGGCAAGGGGATTGGCATGGCTGTCCAGATGAGATGACGGCAGATGAGAGAAAGGGGATGAGCAGTAACCATACTCTCTCGCCTCCCATTTCCCAGACTTTACCCAGGCTGACTCCCCTGCTAAGTAAGAAACAGCAACAGCACACGGACAGGCTCTACTCCATGATCAAAATAGCACCTTGTTAATCCCCTCACCAGTCCAGTGAGATAGTGCCAGTAATACCCACATTTCACAGAGAAGAAAGCAGAGGCTCAGAGAGGTAAAATCACCTGGCACAGATGACGCAGGACACTGTCAGCATCCAAAGTCTGTCTTCTTCCTACTTGAATGGGCTGCTTCTAGTCAGCATTCATCCACAGCCTAGCCAGGCTGCAAAGGCCAGTTCCAAGCCCACCTTTTCCAGAAAGCCTTCCCTGACCTTACTCAATGGCTGTGCCTCTTTTGAGAACCTACCCACAGGGTTACCACTCATGGGTACTCCTTGGGCAGCAGGTGCACTGCCGAATGATTTACAGGAGTTCCAACAACCCAAGGAGCCACACACCTACTGACGATCATTTCATATGTGAAAACAGTGAAGCTGAGAGAGACAAAGTCACACAGCAAGTTGTCTGATGTCCTACTTGACTGACACTGAGCCATCTTTGTACTACTTTCTTTTTAAATGTATTTCACTTACTGTTTTTTTTTTTTTTTTGGTCACAGGGTCAAGGGGGGAGGTCGAATAGATGTAGTCAGATGAATGCTCTGCTCTGAAACCTAAGCTTTTCATCTCGTTGACTAGATTTAAATGCTTTTAGGTTGAAGTCCACAAAAAACATTTTGTTCATCCTGCATTGCTGGGCCTGAGTCTTGGACTTAGGCAAAGGAGATGAAGGGTCAGGAGTTCTAACGTTACAGGGCCAAATGAAGGTGGGGGAGAAGGACAGGGGCCCTCCTGTGAATATTTCTGCCCCTCCAGGGCACTCCGTTCCCCTAGCTTGAGAAGCCTAGTTTCTCCAAGAAATGTACTTTCTACCTCTTAAAAGAGGAAAGCACTGTGTCAACCAAGATGCTGAGGACAGGTGGAATACCCGTAACCCCAGCCTCATTCTGAAGAGACTTGCAGGGCGGGAAGGAAGGGGCAATGCCTTTCAGTTCCCGTTAATGTGTCTAGAAGCAGTAGCTGACTCAGCTAGATGATGTCACCTTCCCGAACCTCCTGACCAGCAGCTGAGATGGTAAAAGCAGGAAACTGGGAGTACTCAGCTGGTTAAGTCTGAACATGTCTCTGGCAAAGGCCAATGGTAGCCAGGCTTTGGGAGTATCCTCCTGCAGATGAGCAAAAACAGTCCTCTGGGTTGGAAGGGCTGTAGGTGACCTTCAAGACCCACATGTAAAGATGCTTCCCCAACTCTCCTTTTGCAAAGCAGCTTTCTGAACTAACAATACTTCCTTTATTCCAAGGGTGGAGCACTGGAAAGAAGCCTGGCTCTGGAGCCAGACCCATCTGGGTCTGAATCCAGGTTTTACCATGTAAGAACTCAGAACCCTAGGAAGGCAACATCATCTCTCCAAACCTCAGTTTTCTCACTGGAAAAGAAAATAGAGCCGAAAGACCACTTATCACACAGGCTGCCTGGAAGGATTAAATGAGAAAATGCACAGTAGAGTGCCTGAAGGGGGACAGGTAGTCGCCTTTATTCCCTCTGGATCTCTCGGCAAGGGAGGTGTGAAGTACCACCTTCATCTATACCACAAAGGGAAACAAAGGCGCAGGCAAGGCCAGCAGAGTCAGAGCCAAGTATCTGAGCGGACACAAAGCTAGAATGAGCCAGGTTTAATCCCACCTTGCTTTTCTGCTGCGAAATCTCTGCTTCACATCTTTCCAGGCTGTCTCTTTTTCCTTAATCTACTCTCAACTCAAATGTTACCCCTTAGAGAGGTTTTCCTTCACCTCCCTAAAGTTGCTTTTTAAGGTATCCTATTATTCATTTTCTTTCTAGTATCTAACTCTCTACCTGAAATCAACTTTTGTTTGTTTCTTGAGCTGTCTCCCCCACTATATGACAGTTTTATGAGGGTGGTGTCCTTGACCATCTTATTCATCATAGCACCCCTAGCACTTAGCACAGGGCCTGCATATAATTGGTACTCAATAAACAGCTGCTGAATCACCACATGAATGCACAGGGAAGGTCAAAGGCTAAACTGACCTAGCACCTACACTTACTCCTAGTGCTCACTGTCAGCTCAAGGCCCTGGATCCCATTTTAGATACTGGCACTGCTACCTGGGAATCAGTGGACTGATAAGCAGCCAAAGCCAGGCATCTGTGTCTGGCCATGACTCATCTATTGGGATACCAGGGCTGCCAAAGAACATTTCTATGGCACTTGAGGCGCCCACAAATCTGGCTCCAGTTGACCTTTCTTTGGCTTTAACACCTAAGAGAGACCCTTCCGCACATACTCCAAACTGGACTACTGCTGCTGCTTCCGGGTCTCTTCTTGCCAGTCCGTCCCGGCCTGTACAATTAGCTCACGTGGTTCCTCAGATGCGAGTGCCAGCCCCTCTTTTCCTTGCCTCTATCTTAAGTCCCAGCACAAATCTCTCCTCTTCTGTGAACTGCTTCTTTTATGTGGCATTTAGGGCCTCCCTGGTGGCACAAAGGGTTAAGTCTCAGCACTATGAAGCTATCCAGAGCTACTGCAGCACAAGTTCGATCCCCAGCCAAGGAGCTTCCCACATGGCGTGGCAGACCTCTCCTGCCTCGCCCACTGCTCCCCTCAGCAATGTATTTCCGTAAATCTGCCTCTTCTGCTCCCCACTCTGTCCCTGGTGAATCCTCTCACCCCCGCCCCCTACCTCTCACCCCCTCACACCTCTGGTCTGCACCCCAGTTCTTGTATGCATAAATAAGTAAATCTTTAAATAAAAAAAAAACCCTCTTATTTGGCATTTAGTATTTATTGTTGGCTTTCACAAGATAATCATTTCTTGCGCCTTACAGTTTCCCACTAACTGAAAGTAGAGCACTCCTCTTTGATATGATCTGGTAGGTTATTTTTTGGATCTGTGAATACTGTTATCATGAGTGTTCCCACACTCAAAAAAATAACCTCTCAAATCATACCAAATAGCAACACGTTACTTCTGGACAGCAGGGGAAACACTTTGTCTAATTCAATGGCCATATCTCAATTTATAAACCTTCTGGGGAAAAAGATCTCTTTGAAACAAGTTGGTTGGCTCCAGAGAGGAAAAGTCCAGGCCCTTCCCTGCCAGACTGATCTCTTTGGTAAATGAGGAGGAAGAGAAGATCTGGTGCCTCAGTCCAGAGCACCCGCTGATAAGTCTAGGAAAGCACCAGCAAATCCCGAATGATCCCAAAGCGATGTGTGTGACTGGATTTAAAAGAAAAAAACATTTCAAAAATTAAACCTTTGCTCAGTTCAAAGGGATTTATGTGTTATCTACATCTGGAAATTAATTTTATTAATTAATCCCAATTCTTATCTTACCCATACTTTTCTTTTCCTGACTCCCCTAGTTATTTTATCCTCTTGGTTATATGAACTCCCCTAATTGCCTCTTGCTCTTTGTAAAACAGAACAAGAGTCCAATAAAAAATAGGGATTGGTCCAGTTTTCTTTTAAATGCTACCAGTGTACAAAAAATGATGTTTCAAACAACTCATTATAACATATTTAAAATAAGTGGCAAAAATAATGCATGTAAATCACTGAGCACTTAATGAGTACTGAAAAGGTAAGTTGAAAGAACAGTCAATTCTCACTACCTTCTCTTCTTTGGGCCTCAGTTTTTTCATGTGTAAAATGAAAACACTGTCTCAGGTTTGTTCATTTGTTCAATCATTCATTCAAAAATAACTCACTGTGGGCCTCCCTGGTGGCGCAATGGGTTAAGTCTCAGCACTATGAAGCTATCTGTAGTCATGACAGCACCCCCTGGCCAGGGAGCTTCCCACATGGTGCAGCAGACCTCTCCTGACTCGTCCGCTGCTCCCCTCAGCAGTGTGCTTCAGTAGATCCACCTGTTCTGCTCCCTACTCTGTCTCTGGTGAATCTTCTCACCACCACCCCCCCAACCTCTGGCCTACACCCCAGTTCTTGTATGCATAAATAAATAAATCTTTAAAAAAATAAGAAAAAATAAAAAATAACAAAAAAAAATTCACTGAATATTTATTTCCTGCAAGGAGCAGATCTAGGCACTATAGATAAAATGATGAACAAGCCAACCTCCTTAGTCATGGAGCCTACATTCCAGTAGAAGAGATGGATAAAAAGCAAGTGAACAAAAAGAAAATTTCAGATATAGCTTGTGCTATGATGAAAATACAAGAAGGTAAAATAAGTGGAGAGTGATTTAGAAGAAGTTTGGCTACTTTAGATCAAGGGTCAAAGAGACTCTTTCAGAGCACACAACCTGTGAGCTTGAGTCAACTGAAAGAACAGTCAAGCAAAGGGCCTCCCCGGTGGCGCAGCGGTTGAGCGCTGCGCTGTGGAGCTGTCGGCAGTGGCGACGCGAGTTCGACACCTGGCCGGGGAGAAATCCCACATGGTGCGGCAGACCTCTCCTGCCTCGCCCGCTGCTCCCCTCAGCAGTGTATTTCTGATCTGCCTGTTCTGCTCCCTGCTCTGTCTCTGGTGAACCCTCTCGCCGCTTCACACCTCTGGCCTGTACCCCAGCTTGTATGTATAAATAAAATAAAATCTTAAAAAAAAAAAAAAAGAACAGTCAAGCAAGGACCAGGAGTTGAGCATTCCAGGGAGAGTGAGCAGCAACTTCAAAGGCCCTTAGGCAGGGGCAAGTGTGCCAGGAACCAGGAACAGCAGAAGCCTTGAGTGGCCTGAGTACAGAGATGGAGGGGTGAGGTGAAGGAAGATGGAGTCAGCCAGTACCAGATCAAGCAGAGCTTAGAGGCCTTGGTAAGGGCTCTGGAGGGCTATACGCAAGAATCTGTTCAGATTGGAACTTGGTTTTTAAAAGATCACCCTGGCCACAGGGTTGGGACAAGAGTGACACTAAGTATGTGTGAACACATGCATGTATGTGAAAGACAGGACTAGACTGTTAGTGGTGAACTTATTAATGTTGTATATATGCATGTTAATTTTTTCCTTTTTGGTCTACAGTCATGCCACCCTGAACACGCCTAATTCCATCAACTTTTTCTTTTCATTTTCTTTATTTTATCATTTTAATTGTAGTAACATTGGTTTACAACACTATGTATGTTTTAGGGATGTATGTTTATATCTCTTAAAATGCATGAGTGATTTTTAAAGGCCCTTCCAGCTCCAAACTTCTGATTTTTCCCCTGTCATTCCAGGTCCCCATGAACTGGTTGCCTGAACAAAAAAGATGCATCCTCCCCAAAGATCCAAAGCTTCTGAGCTGGGCGGGAGGAGAGAATCGGTGAGACCTTGTTCAGCAGGGAGATGTAGGCAGTTGCCCAATCAGGGAGGGGTGGGAATCCCAGCTTGGAAAACATCCCCAAGTCACCTGTATTGTTTCTGCCTCCTGTGTGGAAGTTTCTGCCAATGACAAAGTGCTCTGGAATGCTCCCCACCACACACACACCCAATCTTCCGTTTATAGAAGCATAGTTGTACTCTGCATTTCTCCTAGGATTTAGCTCAAATCTAGCCTACAGGAAATGGTCGATAAAGAGCTACTGACTGATTAATGATGAGAGGGAATATTCTCAGCCATTAAGCAAATATTAATGAGTACTCTGAGTACTATGTTGGTCTCTGGGGATGCACGGTGATTAAGATGGGTTTCTTGCCTTCACTGAACTCAGAATTCAAGATAGACCAAAAACCACAGACAGCTACAATGCTGGATACAAAAGTAACAGCAGCAGACATTTACTCCACCCCCCCACCTTGCCACTCCCTCACCCCACCCCACTTATCCATAGGTGGAATATGTGGACTTCAGAGCCAGACTGCCTAGGTTCAAATCCCGGCTTTACCGTTCACTAGTTGCGCATCTTTGGACAAAATCCTTAACTTCACTGTGCCTCACTTTTCTCCTCTGTAAAAATGAGAATAAGAATTCTTACCTGAATGGTACTGTTTTGAGAATTTGATGAATTAACACCTATGAAATACTTAAGTGCCCAGTAAATGTTAGCTATTATTAAAATTACTGTAACGTGCTAAACTTGACAAGGATGATCTCATTTCATCTTAAAAAAGAAAACTTATGAGAAAGGTATTATTATCTCCACCTTTCAGGTAAGGGATCTGGGGCTCAGAAAGGCGAAGGGATGTGCCCAAGACCAAACAGCTGGCATGTGATAGCGCCCAGAGCGAAACTCAGCTCTGTCCAACTCCAGAGTCCACATTGCCAATAACAAAATGATCCTATTATCTTGACAAGCCCTCAGCACGTGCCCAACTCACAGCAGGGCCCCATAAAGGGAGCTATGTTTATTACTTCATTGTCCCTGGAGCACTACTGTAGTAGGTGCTGTGGAGGCAGGATTCAAAGGTGCTGAGTGGGTGCCAACCACAGGCTTTCCTCTGGAGTTCCCCAGGTTCACCTCACTGAGGCTTGGGGTGCTAATTTGGAACCCCAACTTCCACCACTAAATCAGACCCAGAAACCGTCCCCAGGTGCCCAGACACCTGCATGGACAGGCAGGCAGCTTCCCCTGGGCTGACTTCTTGCCTGGCTCTACACATCTCAGTTTCATCACTCAGTCGCCAGCCTGGGGCCTCATGTCTGCACCTGCTGCTTGCCCCAGTCCCAGGAGACCCTGAGTCGTAGCCTTGGGCTCCCTCCTTGGATCCTGCCCCAAAGGGACATTTCTGAAACTTCCTTGATATGGCACCCCAGATGAATGTGGGTGCTGCGAGCAAAGGGAAATTTTTCTCGTTGAATAGCAGATGGAGAGTGGGTAGGACCAGGGGTGTTGTTCTTGTTCTGAATCAGAGGTAAATGTGGGGTGAGGCCCGCTGTGCCTCAGTTTTATGTTTAAGCAGCACTGATCCTGGCTGGGTCAGAGGTTCCACTTAGCAGTCTGGCTTAGGTGGGCGAGGACTTCCTGTGTTCCTTCTCATTTCTATTTCCCATCATTTCTACTTCTCATCTGAGTCACACTCAAAAGGTCTGGCCTTGCCTGGTAGTTTGAAGGTATAAGGTAACCAATGGCTGAATCAATGAATGACCAAACTTCAGTGAGAAGAAAAGGGAAGAGCCAGCACTTGGAGAGCTCTTAGTCTCCACCAGATATTCTCAGGGGGCACTTTACATACACCAGTCATCTACGGATGTCACTAAACTCGTAGCCACCAAGTGCTAGGCCTAACAGCAGTTAACAGTGAGTAAGACAGAGTTTCTATCCTCAATTAGCTCAGAGCAACTTCTCCCAACAATCCTGTGAAATGAGTATTATTTTCATTTTATAAATGTCCAGGCTTAGAGAAGTTCAGTAACTTGTTCAAATTCATGAAGTCAGGTAAGTGAGAGAGCTAGGATAGTTCTTCCTCTCAAAAACTGCTTGTTGGTTGAATGAATGAATGACATAGCCATGGCTGTAGCTTCAGTCAAGGGCAAACATTTATAGTTCTCAAAGTGCTTTTTCATCTATCATCTCCTTGGGCCTCACTGCCAGCCCAGAAGGGAGGCAAAGCCCCTGTTATCTTTCTTCAACAGATGAGGCAACTGGCAGAGCTTGGCAAGAGGCTAATGGCCATGCAGCAAACAAGTGGGGTCATCCTGGAAAAACATGAGTCCCCACAACAACTTTTTGAATCATTCAAATACGTCAAGCACCTACTATGCGGCAGACATGCTCCTATGCACCCTAATACATAACCCATTAAGTCTTTCCCCAAGTCAACACATAATGGTTGAACCCCTTCTATGTGCCAGGTTCTGTGGCAGGATCTAGGGATACAGCGGCGAATAAAGCAGAGAAGGTAGTCCCTGTCCTCTTGGAAGTACAAGGCAAAGATTGAAGAAAATATGCCCGGATGCCAAATGCCTTGTCAACAACATAAGCCAAACTCCTACTGTGGACAAAGCATGTCTTAGGGCTCTTGTGGAGGAGGTAAGAGACAAGATTATGAACCAACATCCTCAGCTTCCCGAATCTTAAAATCTCCAAGCCCTCCGTTCAAAGAATATCCACACACTATGTCAGCCTAAAAGCCTGCTCTTGGAGGGCAGCTCCATAGTGATCACAGCAACTTGATCACCTGTGTAGGCAATCTGGTAATAATAGCAGTAATAGTAGCTGTCATACTGAGTAATTACTATATGCCAGGCTCCATGCTAAGTGCTCCATGCAGCTTCCCAGTTATTTTCATGCTCACAAGAGTCTTCGAGAAAAGCACTGCATATTATTATTCCTTTTTATAGATGAGGAAACTAAGACTGGGGGAGATTAAGTAATTTGCCCAAGGATAACTATAGCACAAGTAGATTCAGCATTGGTTTGTCAAAATTTCTACCTGACCCTTTAACAGGGATGGAATTCCTCTGAGGGAGACACTGGAGAGACACCAGGAACACCGGCTACAGCCGCTGCCTGGGAAGGCAGAGCCTCCGAACAGGCAACAGATTTTCCTCACTCCTTTCCACCAGATCTTAATGTCACACTGAGAGAGGAAGGAGCAGGGAATGGCTAGGTAGACTCAATCTATCCCTAGGGCAATAGGAGTCTCTCCCACAATGCTGACTCTCCAGGGTTGCCACCCACCAACCCCCTTCAGAGAAACAGAAAGGGACAGAGGCGGGGACACACAGGAGGAAGGGAGGAAGTCTGACTGGTTCTTTCCTCTCTAAGGCAAGAAGCCTGTATGTCCTTCAGTGGAACCTCACAGGGGGAATGTCAGCGCACCTTTCGGACCCAAGAAGCTTCAGAGAGAGACTGGCACAGCCCTGAACTGCAAGCTAAGCTAACAATTTCTAAGCATTGTAACTAGGTCATCAGGTTCCTGGAGAAGCCAGCTGTGACTGGGGGATGGTGAGGGAAATTTTGCAGCCTACCAAGATCCCTACTTCCCTTTAGGCCCCACCCTCCCCGAAATCTGCACCTGCTCCCAAACTGACCCCTCCCCCCAGCTGGGCCCAGCTGTCAACGGCTCCCAATGCCCCGCCCCTGCCTTCCATGGGCCGGAACCATGGAGGGGGGTGGAACTCTTGGGCAGGAGGCACCTCACTGCCACCTGAGCCCTTCAGAAACAGAGCCATGGAGCAGGGAAGGAGTGGCCTCTCCTGGGGGTATTTCTTGTTCCACAAGGGCAGTTAGAAAGCTCGGCCCCCTCTGGGTCTGCCCAGGGTACCTTCCTGGCATTGTTGCTGCAGGTGGCAGGAGACAGGTGATGTTTACCCTGCTGAGACCAGAGTTGCCAAAAGGCTTCAATCAATTCTTTGAATCTGCACCTGGCCTACAGCCCCAAAATAACAACCAGGGCAGACTACCTGCTCCATAGGTCGCAGGTGCCTCTGGCTTTTATCACCCTGCCGCTCTGCCTGCTGAGCTCCAGCTGGTAAGGGTTTCTCTTTCCCAGGGGTTCCCAGAAACCTGACTGCAACCATTTGGAGCTCTGGGTCTCTTCCCATCAGGCTCACCTCTACATAAGCCACCCCCACCCCTGCACCCAGAGGCCCCTACCATGGATAGCTTTTCCCTTGATCTGCCTCAAGCTCCCTTCTCCCTGACTAGCTTTACTGCCAATTCAGACATTCTTCAGGTCTAAGCAATCTGCCTCAATGTCTCCCAAATGCTTCATACACATTCCATCCTCTAGCTCTGTCTAGGTGGTTCCTACCTACTAATCTTGCCCTCTCCACAGTCTTTTCACTTACTGAAAGTCATCATGCTCCACATTTCCTAATAGGCAGGAATGACGCCTCACCAACGCTGACAGAATGTGCTGTATGCCAGGCACTGGGCTATACAATCACTCACTCACTCAACAAATGTCAGCTGTGTGTCTTCTCTGTACCAATCACTCTGCCGGAGGCTGGGGATGAAGGAAAAAAAGGAGACAAAGTCCCTACACCCTGGGAGTTTACAATTTATTCAAGGAGATAGACAGCAAACAAACAAACATGGGTGGCCCCTGGAGAGGTGTTGTTTGAGTTGAGACCTAAACGATAAAACAGCCCTGATCAGATCTAGAGGAAGAGTGATCCAGGCAGAAGAAAGACAAGTCTATGAGAAAGAAATGACTACTGTCTTCATTAAGAGATTACCATTATCTTCAATTTACAGAGGAGGAAACTGAGGTCTCGGTGTGAACGGCACAGAGCCAACACTGCTGAGTAAGCCATTATTCTTCCAGTCTCTAGTGGCCTTTTCCCTGCCGGACACTTTACACTACTAGCACCGAAGACAGCCTGGGTTGGTGAAGGTAAGTTCCGATGATGCAGGCTGAGGGTGGAGGCCTCTGGGCTGAGTAATCAACTGAGTAGCTGATGGTGGAAGTGGCTTGTTTGGCAGAGATCCAGGTCACCTGGGGGATGCAGCCAGTGGGCCTGACTCTACTTTTGGAGTCTATACCACAGATTTGGCACAGTTTGCCTGGAGTCATTCACCAAGTGTTCTGGTCTGTTCCTACTGCTTCAAATCAGTTTACTTCCTCGGGGAGAGACATTTTTGTAGCCTAACCTGAATCTAATAACAGCCCTTCATATTCATTGAGCAGACCTTGGCCAAGCCCTTGCACAACCCTGGGCACTTTGCCAGGTGCTTAGGGTGAAATAAGCCAGTCTGGGCCTGCAAAGAAGCAATGACGCAGTGGCTTGAGAGTAGGCTTTGGCACCAGATGCATCTGAGTGCTAGACCCAGCTCTGTCTCTGACAAGAAGGGTTACTGTGGACACTTAGAGAAGTCTCTCTAAGCTTTGGATTCTCCATCTTGACACCAGAATTGAGAGAACCCAACAAGATGATTATATGGAGAGTTAAACACAGCACCTGGCACTCAACACACAGTATCTGTTATTACTAAAAACCACTTTTGCATTGTACTTTCTCCTTTAAGCCTTGCTTACTTTGGTAGGTTGATATCACTCTCTTGGACTTATGAGAATTTGAAGCTGACTTGCTTAGTCTTATTACGCCAGCAAAAGACCAAGCTAAGTTTCAAATCTGAATTGAGTTTTACCCACGAGAGTGTGAAGGTGAGCTACACACACTAACTACAATGAGCACTACCTGGTATGTCTGGGACCTGACAGGACACATGGGTGCTGCACACAGCCTCATTCAGGCAGCAGAAGGAGCAGCAAGGCCAAGATGTGGGGCATGGAAACAGACTATTGAGGATGGGACCCCGCCCACTCACCACAGCATCCCCAGAATCCCCAGCACTCAGCACACATAAAGCATTCACCGGTATCTGCCGATTTAACAAATGCAACGTGACTATGAGGATAGCAGCTGGCAATGAATCCAGCCTGGGGGAGGCAGGGAAAATCGGTCACTCTGGGCTAAAAGTCAGAACATGGATTCTAAGTCTAAGTTAGCATGTGTAGATTCTAAGTCTGACTCTGCCACTTACTGTAATATAAAAGCCCCTTAAGTTCTTCCTGCAAGGAGACTGAACACACTTGCCCCACCTACTTCACAGTGAATGATGTATGCAGAGGAGACTAGTAAATGATAAAGTTTTGTGGGGAAGTTCAACAGCCAACCTTGAATCCCTGGTCTTTCCAGTATTAGCCTATGAGGCCCTGAGTAACTTTTCTCTGAGCCTCAATCAGAAAATGAAGAAGCGTTATTAGCAATCATGAACTCAGGCTTTGGAGTAAGACAGACTTGGTTCCAAAACCTGACTCGGCTCCTGCTAACTGAGCCCTCCCAAATCTCAGCGTCCTATAATGATAAGGTTGTCGGGATTTTAACACAGAGATGAGGTCGGTAAAAGGCCTGGCACACAGTGAGCATGAGCACTGGATAAATGCCAACAATCATCTAGACACTGGGGCCACGGGGGAAGGGTGCAGTGTTTATAAGTGGAAGCCTGGGGCCTCCCTGGTGGTGCAGGGATTCAAGTCTCAATGATATCAAGCTATTGCCAGCCACTGCAGCATGAATTCGATTCCTGGCCAGGGAGCGGACCCACATGGCGCAGTAGATCTCTCCTGTCTCGCCTGCTGCTCCCCTCAGCAGTGTCTTTCAATAAGATCCACCTGTTCTGCTCCCCATTCTGTCTCTGGTGAATCCTCTCACCACCACTCCCACCTCTGGCCTATACCCCACTTCTTGTACGCATAAATAAAAACAAATCTTTAAAAAAAAAAAGGGGGAGCCTGGAAGCTACTCTCCCACTTTGCCACTTACCACTGAGCTACCCTGCACAAGCTGCTTTGCTTCTCTGTACCTCAGCTTGCTCATTTGTAAAAGTGGGATAATAATAGTAGTGTTTCTGTGAGAATGGAATAAATTAATACATGTAAAATACTCTGAACAATGCCTGGCATAGAGTAAGCACTTGATAAATGTTAGGTGCTATTAATAGTAATGTTAACAATAATATTAATCACCAAGTGGAATAAGAGGGAGGAACTGCTTAATCCTGGGACATGGGCATCCCATGGAATAATTCCAGGGAAGTCCCTGGGCAGCTGTTTGTAGGCAAGTTGTCAGCCTCTGAGGGAAAGACTTTTCTATGGAAAGGACACAGGGCTAGGGGCTCCTGAACAAAAGTCCCAGTCCCGAAGACCAGGAGGCCAGTCTCTGGGGAGGCAAGTCAGGCTCCTTGGAAGGGACACAGTGTTCCCAGCCCCGCCTGACTCGGGGGAACAAAGGCACGTGTGTGTGGCCAGGGAGGAGGGAGGGGAATGTTTCCCTTTCAAGAGCGGAACAAAGGATCTGAGGCATAGTTGAGTGCGTTCCAATCCCCTCCCAAGCCAGCTCCCATTCCTCAGATGATTGTCCAACAAGGTTTTCAACCTTCTAGCTTCCTTCTGAAAGGTGAGGGGAGGCGGGAAGGGAGGCAGGCTGGGCTTCACTCTAGCCTCCTGTCATCAAGCTTCAAAAGGCAGGATTTATATATGCCAAACCTCTTAAGATCTCTCCTAGGAGTCTCTTCTGTGTAGGGGTTGGGTGGGGATCCCTTGGGGAACTCAGGGTTAATGGATGACACTGCAAGTGACATAAGGCACTGCAAGTGACAGGCTTAATGTCCCTCCAGGGGGAGTCCAAGACTGAAACTGCTACTGAGTGATGGAGCCATAGAGAGAACCCAAGAGTTCTGATGGACCCCTCAGCATGGGGCAGGGGTGTAGTGGTGAAAGGTCTAACAGAACTAAGTGGAAATGCATCCTTTAAGTCTTAAAAGGATGGTCTCAAGCTGGAGAGTGAACTGGGTGAAGGAGGAGGGAGCAAAAAAATAATTGACAAGAGGAAAGGGAGGGACAGGTCCAAAAAAAGTAGCTTGTGGTGGGGAGCCTCTAGGGACTTTACTTTCCAGCTTCCACACTCTCGCCAGCAGGAATCCGGCTGCAGGGCTGGGACAGGAAGCAGTCCATGGAAGTCATTGCAATGGCATTTCCTGAAGAGCGAGAGAAAACCTCTAGTTCCGAGGGAACTCTGGAGTCTGCCCAAAAAATCATGTAGCTTGGAGCTCGCAGTAAGGCTCCAGCTTGGCCTGAGAGTCTCAACAGGGATGAAACCAAGTAGCAGAAGGTCCCAAAGGCAGTTTCTTTCTGCAAAAACACTATTTGCAAAAATCAATATGTAATAAACGGGAAGCTAGATAATGCGACTAGAGGAGCCCTAGGACAAGGCTACTGTTCGCAGCTGATAATAGTCAGTATTCTGAAAGCCTCAAGACCAGAATTAACTCACTGAATCTTCAGAACAAGGAGCTCTTATTACAGCCATTTACAAGTTAAAAGACTTGCCCAGCCAAGGTCATCCAGCAAGTAAGGGGTCAAGTCCAGATTTGAAATTTCAAATCTTGCATCTTCCTCCTGAGGTAACCCTTGAGCAAGTCACTTCAGCTTCCTCAACCTGATTTCCGGTCCAAATAGAGACAACGCTCCACCCACACACACCTCCCACCCACACACACACCATAAGCATCAAAAAGGCAAGGTGGATGTGAAAGTGCTTTGTAAGCTGTAAATGTGGAGTACTAGTGTTGTGGGAGTCTATGATAAATGACCCTACTACGTTGAGTTAACTTTTTGCAGCTAAGGTGCTGCAGCTGTTGGAAGGAAAGAGTACTCCTAATGTCAATCAGCCATAATGGGGCAAATCTGCCACAAGGCCCAAGACCAGTGAGAGCCAGGATTTCTATACTCAGCCTACCATTTTTACAGAAAGAGAAACTGGAGCCTGTGGGTGAAGTGATTTGGCCAAGGTGAGACAGTGAGTTTGACTGGATCTACAGTAGAACTGGGATTCTGATTCCAAGACCAGAACCAGGAGCAATGCTAGGTGCTAGATGGTCACTAGGGAGACCCTAGAAAGAAGAATGGAGGCTGAAGATTCTGTGAATGGGTCTCTGTGAATGACATTATTTCTGTGGTGAACATGATAAGAATTGTGATACCAACATGGCAACAGCCTGGGCATCTCAGGCAGACCTCATGATACCTCACAGAGTCTTTGCTATGACTTTGTGAGGCAGGGCCCAAGGTTTAAAGAGTTCAAGGAGTTTGCCCAAGGTCACATAGCTAGACATGGATGAACTAGAACTTGAACCCAAATATGTTAGTAATTCAGACAGAAATATTGCTACCAAAGTGGAGGAGGATCATTCAGAATATCAATTCTGGAGAGAACTACTCCTGAAGAACATTTAGCTTATTTAGCCCTGATTCTAAGACCTCGAGTGCTTAAAAAAATGTGGCTTCCATGGGGCGAAGCCCATCAACAGGGCATGTGCAAGCCTATTCTTAATCTCCAATTCCTCTTCACCACTTCTAACTCCACCTTCTGATCCAAGCCACTACTCTTTCTCAGCTGGCCTCTTCACCAAGCTCCATGATGCCACCTTTGCAGAATTCAAAATCTTTAGTCATGCCCCAAATCGTCCTGGCCTCTCTCTCATACAACCCAAGTCAAGTCCTCATCATTGGTCTATAATGCCCTATGTGAATAAGCCCGCTGGATACCTCGCTCCCCTCAATCCCAACTTCTTTCTCCTCACAACCTCCTACCGTTTCCCCTCTTGCTATTTCTTCTCCAGTCACATTGACCTTCTTGTGCATCCCTGAACATGCCAAGCATGCTCCCTCCTGAGTCTGCTCCCTCTGCTTATAACACTTGACAGGCACCCACTTCACCTACCTGAACCTCAGTTCCTTTAGGTCTTGGTTCAGATACTGTCTTCTGGTGATGCCTTCCCTGACCAGTCTTTAAAAATTTCAGTTCCGGGCCTCCCCGGTGGCGCAGCGGTTAAGCGCTGCGCTGTGGAGCTGTCGGCAGTGGCGACGCGAGTTCGACGCCCGGCCGGGGAGAATCCCACATGGCGCGGCAGACCTCTCCTGCCTCGCCCGCTGCTCCCCTCAGCAGTGTATTTCTGATCTGCCTGTTCTGCTACCCACTCTGTCTCTGGTGAACCCTCCCGCCGC